>JAOBYH010160536.1:0-10639 GCA_025403525.1 Umimayanthus kanabou
TAAGGCAGTGGACTAGTGATCCAGAGATGAGATGTAAGGTGGGTGTTCAAGCCCAGGTAAGGACCACTGGTATTTGGTATTTAAAAAAAGGAAAAAAACTTGAGGGTAAGGGTTAGGTTAGGGTTAGGATAAGGTTAGGGTTAGGGCTAGGGTAAGGGTTAGGATAGGGTTAGGGTAAGGGTTAGGGATAGGAATAGAGACAAAATTGTTTTATATTTTAATTTAGGATAATACTGCATATAGTTTAAAAAATTAACTAGTTAGAAAAAAATTAACTAGTTAAAAAATTAAAATTTAACTGAAATCAAGAATTAACTACAACATAATTATATATCTCTTATTTCATTGCTGTTTAAATCTTTAAGAATAGCTTGCAGCACTCCCCTTTACCTTTGGTAACTAGTTCTAGTATGAATGCATAATCAGGCTCAGCAGCAGATTTAGAAATTTTGGAAAGGGAGGGCCCAAAACTGCAATTATTATTCTTGAAGGGGGGCTAGGAAAAGGTGTCTGTGTTTCCAAAGATGTTTTTTTCATGTTTTTCTTACAAAAATGTTTCTAAAATTGCCGTCAAGGGGGGGGGAGGAGTCTGGAATTTGTCATTCCCTCCCCTAAAGCTGACCAAGAGGCTATCATCCTTTTATGTTAGGCAATTGTTACTTTTCCTCTGAAACTGTAAGGAATCATTGAAAGTTCTTCCCTGATAAATGGCCCAATACAGCAAGTAGTTGGTAATTGAGCAGTGCTTCTGCTTACAGTTAGGCATGTTCAGTATCTTAATCACTGTCCAGAAATGACAAAGCGGTATGTGTGAGTGTGGTTAGTTTAGTCGGTTTGATCCCTGACTGCCAATCTACAATAGGGTCCCTGGTTCAATCCCTGATGTTGCTGAAGATTGATTTTTAGGACCTTCTTTATTCCTACCACCTTGACTGCAGAAATGGACATTAAACCTTTCAGCGCCTAACACACATGATGTGTTGCTAAGTTCTCTCAACCTGTCTTTAAACTTCCCTTCTAAACAAGTTGAGAGAAATAAGTAATTCATCTTTGAGTGTTTGCTGCCTGTGATCAGCTCTTCAATTCTCATAACAAAATAGATAGTTTTGTATTAGTATTGTAAGAGAAGGTTGATGTTGATAAAGTGGCTTGGGCTGAAAGGTTAAGCCATCGGTTTACATGTAGTCACATAAAATGCTGACTTCATAGGACTTGAAAGAACCCACACACCTCTTGAAAAGTGTAGGGTAATCCTGGTGTTGTAGTGAGGCCAACATAGAATATTGTGTAGAATGTGTTCCTCTCAAAATGGTCTTTACTTTGTTTTGCAAGGGAGAGCAAGACTTGGAGATAGACCCCAATGGACTGTCGTCCCAAGAGGCTTACAAGAGACTCCAGCAAGCCATTAGAGAGGAGATTGTATTGTTCAACTTGAGGAACAATGTCCACTGGGTACAAGACCTTTGGAATGTGCTAAAGTGTACCTACCACTCGTCTATTAGTTGGATCAGTTTAGCATTCCTTGTATTTGAGGTTCTGGCCATGTTTGTTACATACATTGTGACTGATACACAAAGGTTTGTTGACGTTCTGGCAGTGTTTGTCGTGTACATGTACATATTTGTGACTGGTGCACAAAGGCTTGTTTACATTCTGGCAATGTTTGACACATACATTGTAACCAGCACACAAAGGCTTGCTGAGATTCTTGCTACATTTATCCTGGGCCTGTGAGAAAACAAAAAGTCTTGTCCTGATGGGGTTAAAATGAAAGAGCCCTACCATTTTATTTAACAGATAGAAAGCTTCTAGCCATGTTCATGGCATTCTTTGGAACCCAATATTTTTATACTAACTATACAGGAAACAATTTTTCCAGCCAATGTTTTAGATTGAGTGCAAAGTTTACTGAGAGGAAATGCATTGTTGTCCCATATTTCATAAGAATTTGTAATTGTTTAAATATAATCCCATTTTTTGTTACCTTATAGTTGTTTGTACTACAGTCTGATATTTTATATTTTTTATAGTCTCATATTTCATAACTTCATATTTCATGATTTTGTAATTGTTTTTTCCACATGTTGCTGCTGCTCTCCATGGATGCATAGATTGCACCTGCCCCTGGTTGAGGGAATACTGGTGGTGCTGATCACGGCAAGTAACCTGTTCCTGTGTGTGAGGGAGGAGAGACTTAGGAGAACTGAGATGGTCAGGTGCACACAAGACTTGCTGGACAGCTGCGACAGTAAGTATACCATGTTGTTTCGACTTGCATGGTGTACACTGTAATTTTAAGCCCTGGACCTGGTTGTCCAAAGCCCAGTTAGTATTAATTCTTGATTAACTCTTGATAAAACCTATAGAGTCAACCCAGGATAGCGCTAATGGGCTTTGTAGAACCACGCCCTGTACAAAAAAATTAATAGACTTGTTTGTCTTAAAAATCTACAAATACCGTAAGCCTCAATTGCAGTACACAGCTCACAAAAATACTTTGAAGAACAGTGTTTAAAATTTCTCATTGTAATCCCTTTCAAATCAGTTTTCAATTTTACACAGTGTGTTTTGAAATCTGAAAAACAACTTTTAGTGGTAACTTCTTGGCCTCTCTTTGATCCAAGTCATGGGTCCTCACAAGGCAGGGATGGACATAGGGTAGTGGCCAAGGTGGCTTTACATCCCCCTCTTTTTGTCAATTTTACAAACATCTTATATCAAGTCAAAAACTCCGAAGACAAAAACACTTCTGTTGGGGCACAAATATTCATTCCAGAATATTTGGATATGACCCTCTCTTTCTTAAATTTATGGATGTGCCCCTGCAAAGATTTTGTGTTCCATTCATTCTTTATACCCAATATCACTCTTCTAATACATGTGTCTTCAGACAACATTCTTGCTATTACTTTCATTTTCTTGGCCTTGGGATGGATCCATATGTGCTAACCCATACAGGTAGTTTTTTGGCCACCCTCCAAGAACTTTCTCTTTCTCGTGCATGTTGCTTTTGAGTTGACTTTGAGTTACAAACATAATTCTGTCTTAAGTTATTGAATCTTGACACTTCAAATCGTTCCCAAAAGGTATTTCTAGAACAAGAAACAAAAGATGTACAACTCCTTCTTCTGTAAGCTCACTACATTTGTCAGTGTTTTGAGATCTTCCTCTGTTTAGGGGTCGTCCCGAATCCCGGATCGGGAAGTGGTATGAATCCCGAAGTCAGTTCTGTATTGTCTTGAGGTGAGAGAAAGTACTAAACATAGTACTGGACCCTTGGCAAAGCACTTTCCCTGAAAATTTGGATTACCAGGAGATTACAATGTACATGAAATTTCAGGAGATTCTCAGAGAAATCGGGAGAGTTAGAACCTCTCTTATGGGCAATCGAACTAATAAGCATTTTGTTTCATTTATCTAGCTTGTTGTTCTTGGATGCCATCAGACTATGTAGATCCATGTATACCACCATCACCTTCAATATCTCTCACTTGCACTTTCCGTGACAAGGAATTGGTCAGTGTGCCCTCAAACCTTCTGGTGAAGGGAGACATTGTGGTGCTGGCTCCAAGTCATTCTGCTCCGGCTCAAGTTCAACAGGTTTGTTCTCCTGTTTAACCAGAATGCCACATGTACTATTTTGCCAACTTCTCATATCCGTCCTCCATGTATTTGAGATGTTATTTTTATTAGGCTCACTTAATCCTATCTTACACAGGGGGAGGGGGTTATAAATGGCCCTTGGCCCATAGCTCAGAAAATATTAGAGGGAGCACAGTGAAACTTGGAGGATGATATAACTACTCTATCTAAGCAATTTGATTGTCCTTGGTAGACATATGACATCATATGTTGTCATAATGATGCCATTTGGGATTTTGTACCAGCATCTTGGTGGCCATCTTGGATTTTTATGAAATCAGAAAAAGGCCATACATGTATTTGAATAAACATTTGCAGAAAACTGTTAGAATAATCTTCAACAAGAAAAACAACTTACGAGAAAATTCAGCAAAATTTCATTGACGTGTCACTCAGAAACTGGTTGCCATGGAAACAGATTGACTAGTTAATAATACTTCATGCATAAAATTGCCCCTTGATACATTTTAATGGAAATTGCAAAACTTTGGAGTTCTACTGCTGATTGGCGCATTGTATTGCTGGAAATACTGACTGCTAATCAACAAATCATTGGTCCTTTAAGTGCAACTGTTGGAACAGGCTGCTTATGTAGGCGCCCAAATTCTGCCATTTGAAGCAGTAGCTTTGACAGCTATTTTATACTTGAAGTTTTCTTTGAATAAAAATGGCGAAATAAATTGTTCTTATTTTGAGTAGAAAATGATAGCATTTAATATTTTCACTCAATAGTGGTATTCCTGCATGAAATCCTGATTTCTAGTTTTGCGTTAAATACAGCTTGTGCATGGCCAGGCTAGAGACTTTCAGATCATATTGGAGAAAGGAGAATTGCTTGGATCGCCAGACAACTACACAACACAAGGTAGGGCTCAGAAAAATCACCAGATGATTTGTGTCAATAGGGTTTCAAAGTCCTTGGAGATACGGTTTTGTAGGAATAAAGCCACAGGATATCCTGGTCTTGTATTTGTAGGTGAAGAAAAACGCATGTCATGTTGAAGCATATTGTAACAAGATAAAAAGAGATCATTTTTGTACACACGTATAGAGGGATTGTAACTCTCAATGAGCATTTTTTGCTTTGTGTTTTGGGACAGCAAGTCAAATTTGGAAACATTAATTCTTGTTCCAATTACAATATTGTTAATACTACTGGGAATTCACAAGAAAACTACATTGCATTTTTGCTTTAATTCCTTCTGTATGCCATTTTTTGGAAGCAGCGGCAAGTAGTACATAATAATTTATCTTCTTTTTGTTTATTACCAGTCATTGGTTATAATATTTAATGCAAGATAATAATAAAAATAACAACAACAACAACAGCAACAATTGATAATCTTGAATAACTAATGGTTGCACCCAGATTGAGTGACCTCCAGGATGTTTATATTAACATGGCTTTGTGCGTGGGTGGTTGTTGTGATGGTAATGATTGTCGAGTCAATTTGCAGCTAATTAATTATAGTAGTAGCCATCAATTTTGATGTAAATGAATTATAGAGCAGAAACTGAAAGTTAAAAGCCACGCATATGTCACACACAAATGCCAATGGCAGTAAGTCGAGATTCCAGCAATCCTTTTCCCTTTAATGGGAGGGTAGTGTGGTTATGGACTATACCCAGAGCTCAAAGTTAGCAATGAATTGATCGCAAGTCTAACTTTTTTAAAATGTGCCTAAAAATTGAAGTTAGTCACACAGCTGCACCTAGACGTAAATGATGATGTGCAACTGAAAATCGCAGCAAGTTTCCTCTGTTCTTTGAGGATTAAATCACTGAAATCGACAGTGAATCACTGTGGTCCTTTCTCCAAGTTCTAAACAAAAAAGATTTTTTTTTGCTTTCTCACATTTGGTTTTATCAAACCTTTTTGCCTGCTTTTGTGGGTGATTTATTTGTTTCTCTGTCTGATGAACGGTGTAGCCTCAGCATTTCCACAACTTAAGACGTGATCAGAATAAGCATGGAGGGCCCGGAGGTTCAATGCCTTTTATGTCCAGCTTTGCTCCTAACAATTCAACCTGTGTGCCTAAAATTTTGGAAAACTAGTCGCATACCTAAGTAATTTGTGTGAAGTGGCAATGATCAACAGCTGGAACAACAAATAAAAGAGATTATTTAAGGGGCCAGTTTGCTCAGACAAGTCCAGAAAAATTCTGAGTGGGAATGCAATAACAAGCAGACCTTAAAGGCCTTGTATTGGTGCTCTCCCGGAACTTTTACCCACTGGAGGTGACACAAACATTACAAGCAGAGTTTGAAGACCAACGACAGGAACCAGATGAGTCAGTAATTGCATTGAATAGAGGTATTCGCTGCTTGGCGGAGCGAGTTTTTCTGGGTTTGAAACCTAATTAAGAAAGGTTTTTGAAAACACACTCCAGCAGTTCAGTGTGTGTGTGTGTGTGTCTGTCTGTCTGTCTGTCTGAACTGACAGGAAAAGATTCTGGAACAGTAGGGTAAAATTCTGGACTAAACCCATGTGTGCAGAAAAAGAATAGACAATGTTGTACTTCTGCTTACGAAGGATGGAAGAAGCTGTTCTGGATTGACTATCGTAGACTAAACGCCATAACAGTTGGAGATTCGTTCCCAATTCTTTGGTTGAGAAAAGATTAGATTCCCACAAAGGCCACATAGTTTTGATCCCTAGGTTTGGTTGGTGGCTATCTATGAGTAAAGGTGGCAGAGAAGAATTACGTAAAGACTGCTTTTCCACCACCCTTCAGCCTTTACCAATTCAAGAGAATATAGTATGGTTAGTCCAGCTATTTCTTTCGTGTCATGGCCGAAGGGCAGTGTGGTCTGAAATCAGATATGGCATTTGTATACTTTATTAAACACAGCAGTGAGTTTGAAACCCACCCTAAATGTCCTGGAACAAGTTCCAAAAGCAGGTTTAAGGATCAAAGCCCAAGAGTACCTTTTGTTGCAAGGGTTGGTTCCTTACCTTGGCCACGTCATGTCAATTTTGGGTATTTCCCCAGACCCACAATTGCTGTATTCAAGGAGTGGCCTACAACAGCATCTTTCAATTAAGTTTCAATCATTGTGGAAAAAATGGGTATTACAGATTGTTTGTGAAAGACTATGCATCAATTGCGGAAACTTTTCATCAGCTAAAACGAAGACTAAGGGAAATTCCACTGGGATAATGCTCTGCAAAGTAACTTTTTGACAGTCTGAAGGATAGGCCCCTTGCCTATCTGCCCAGACATTAATGCTTCAGATTTACGAGATTGGAGATGTCCTCAACCAAGTGCATAATCGTCAAAAGCTGGTGATGAATATTAAAGGATGAGCACAACTATAACACGACCAATCGGGATATATTGGCCTTGCAACGAAAAACAAGCAGTATCTGTGGGGATGCAATTTTAAAGAATGGATGGATCAAGTTAGTCTTCGTCCAAGTGGATTAAACATTTGGCAGCATTTGTCATTTTTCTCACCTGCAGAAAGATGTCAAGTTATCCAAGTACTGATTTACTTCTTCTGTAACTTGGCAGTGCGATTAAACACAAAGTCAACTGGAAAAGAATGGCAGTCTTGAGCACCATTTCCCCTTCTCCGCCAAAAGGAAGCATACAATTTTGTTCAGAAATCGTATTTACCATATGGTGGAATTGATAATATTAAAGCAGTGCACCTCTGCTGAACTACTTGAAGAGAAAAATAAAAACCCACAATGCAGCTTGATATCCTGTACTATCAGAAATGACATTGGCTACTCAAGGAAAAAGTTCAGGGAGAGAATCAAGCAGCTTGATTACTGTAGAGACACTTTGATTGCTATCCAGTTCAAAACCATAACTTGCAATTGTGTCTATCCAAGCAGTTATTCGACACTGTCAGGACACATCCACTACTAAACGTCTCTTGTAAATGTTCAAACTCGCTGCTATTTGCATGGATGGACTTGCCTCAGATGGTGTGTAGGTTACGTTGCTCAACATGTGCTGGGAAGAAGGGTCCCCCAGAAGCAAAAATGCCCACCATAGGTCCCATCAGTTCAACACCCAGCTGGTTTTCCTATGGAACAGTGAAATAGCTTTGATTGGTCCCATGTCATAAACCAAGAATGGTATTACATATGCGCTGTTTCATGAGGCAGAAGGAAGCTATTTCTTTTTGTTGCTCGTGCAACTGAAAAGGAGTTTCTCTGTAGGTTTGTAACACTGGCCACACTGCATACGGAGCTAGGGAATAACTGATTTTTTCAAGCAAACTCTTTCAAGAGGTGCATGATATACGTAATATTGAGCAGACGATAGTATCTACTAACCACAACCAAAGAGTGGAGAAGTTGAATGATTCAACCAGGTGATAGGCAGCAAGCTATATTGCGTTGTATCTAGAGACCCAAAACGATGGGGACACCTAAGGAGTAGTTATCCACTAGTCACACGTCATTCTCCTTGTTTGGTTATGAAATCCCTTGTCCAAGAGATGTCATGTTAGGAATGTGGAATGGGCTAGCCGCTACCCAGTTACGTAAACACATGGAAAAATAAAGAGAAGATGCTTGAAAGAATCTCAAAGGAGGAAGAAGGACTATTATGACCACCAAGTCAAGCTTTAGATATTGATCCAGGTGATCACGTATGGCTGTACAGTGCATCGCATTGTTGTTAACTTACTTATGATCACACTTAAGGTTGACTTACTTGCTATCACACAAAAAACACGCAGACTGTTATCGAACGCCTTGTAACTTTATTGTTCTTATACCTGCAGGGCAATCTGTGGGTGAAACAAAAGCCATGTCTTTTCAACCCAGTCCAAGAGAAAAATTTGTTGTAACAGAAACTCCTTTCAAGGAACCCCTTAGGTAAGTTCTGTCACAGTTCTCTCAGGGCTGTTTCACCTGTGTCCGAGTACAGTACAATAACAGTAATGACAGTAGCAGTGAGTAACAATAGCTCAGTAACAGTGACCGTAGCTTGTAGTAGCCATAACAATGTACAACACTTTAATAAAACACGGCAAAATGCAGTACACTTCACAGTTGAGCACAGTTTTCACGAAACAGTTCAGTAATTCGTACAGTACAGTGCAGCACAGTACAGCACGGTATGGTATGGTATGGTACAGTACAGTACAATGCACTTGCAGTGTAGTACAGAATAATAAGCACACAGGTCTTGATTACAGAGCTGTTCATTTCTAAGGATCAGTGGTTAAAGTTAAGTGAGTTAGGAACAGCCTTAGAAAGCATACCGACCTACTGTGACTTACAATATATTACAGTAATTAAACAGCTTGAACAAAACAACTTAAGAACAATTATATAAAAAAAATTGACGCGGTAACTATCAAAGTTAATATGAACTCCCAGCTTCAGCTTAATAATTATATATGTTATTATTTAAAAACAAAACAACAATTCAAATGTAGCCCGTCCATCAAATAAATCTAAGAATAAATTTCGTACAGTATGAAGTAATAAATTATGTGTACATGTAAACCCATTTTAAGTTTTAGAAAAAATATGAACAGAAAATTTTCGGGAGGCGATCAATAAGTGTTCCATCAAAATCCTAAATTCCAGTTTCTTGGAGTAAATAGAATACAGCAGGATATTTGTACTCATTGTGAGTTTGTTTGAACTCACATATTTTAGTTGGGCAATATAGTACAGTACTTGCAGTATGTTTCATTACTACACCGATGCTTTTTTCATTCTATTCAACACTTGTCTCCTAAGGAAAAACAAAGCTGGGAAAAAATTGTTTTAAAACTGTGTCAGTTAGGACCTGTTTGCACTGTGGCCAAAAATTTAGTTTGGTTCGATAGAATGTTTTTCAAACTTGTTTTCGTTACATATGTATGGTTTTAGTGACGTCAAATGCTATTTGTTAAACTACAAATTTCAATAACCTATAAATAGAAAAGTAAAGAACTAAGTGTATAAACGCTAGATTTTTGCAAATCGGAAAAAAAATTCTCTAAATCTAGCCTGCAAGCAGGCCCTTATCAATAAAGGCGTTGACTGCTAACAGACAAGTTTAACTACATCGTATAGCGGATATTCTACTTGACTTGACAGAAGTGTGGTTCAAACCTGTAATCAGTAACCAGTGTGGTAATGTTTCTAGGAAAATTCTGAAGAATTCCACCAGAAGGCCTACCAGTGTTCTAGAAAATGAAAGACATTATATCGTAACCACAGTTATAGAGAAAAGACTTTTACCTGTTGTCATGGTAGGTTTGCTTCTTCTAACTCAACATTATATATTATTTATTATCTGCTATGGAAATAAAAATTTCTTAAACAAACGTTTTCAAACCTATTTGGTCATCATCAGGTCTGGAAAGTAACTCAGTAGAATTAGAAGCTATATTCAAAGTGTACAAAATCACCTCTAAAGTTTTCCTTTGTCTAGGAAGTGCTATTAAATGTCCAGGATTGGCCTTTGAGTGGTGTGCAGGTTCAGAATTATGATTCTTATCCTAAGACTGAAAAATTACTAAAGAAGAAATAATTCTACAAAAAACCAAAATATTTTTTGCCAAAGGTGTCAGTTGGATATTCTTATTGACAAACCATCAACAGCAACGATCTGATGTTAGAAACCACCATTCCCTCCATTGCCAATGACTTTTCTTAATGTACTTCGATAAGCAATTTAGATGCAGCACTGTGCCATTACATTGGCATAAATATAGATACTCCTAGCGCAGAAGTCTTTTTCAGTTATGATATGGATGTTTAAAAATTTCCAAATGTTTTCAACCTACAAACATTAAAAAAATTTGTTCAATGGTTTCAGTTGAAAGCTTGCGGAAAGAGCATTTATTAGTGTCTTTTCATCCGGTTTTACAAAGGAATTTATTCGTTAATAGAATTCTGTGTAGGAGTTTGTAATTGGATAACTATTATAGTGAGATTGTTTTCTTTCCAGTTTTAATGTTTAAAAAACTTCGTTTGATACGTACTTTTTACTTCTGTTATTGTCTTTCACTGGATGTTTAGTAGACTAATGGCTTT
>JAOBYH010160647.1:0-10639 GCA_025403525.1 Umimayanthus kanabou
CGTATCTATTAGACGCCCCCCCTTTTAGTACGAAAATTAAATAAACGCCCCGGGCGTTTAATAGATCATTTACGGTAAGTGCCGCAGCACAGGTGCGGCGATTATTCGAGTATTTCCATAAAATAATAAAAATACACTGTAATCAGTGCAATGTCGTTTTAAGCCAACCATGGGAACTGATAATAGAATGATAAAGTGCATCTTGTATTAGATCTTGTGAACTTTCAGCAACAGTCAGGATTGACATCAAGTGAAGAGTTGTTGAAGACAAGAAAAGTATTGACGAGGCTTTTATGAAAGCTAAAACTTAGGTTAGCTTCAAGTCGGCAAGCCATGAAACAGTACTCATGAAGTTAATGAAACTGTACAATCAAAATTTTTTGTCTTTGTGGTATGAGACTTTTAAATAAGCGCCGCCCTCGAATAAGCGCCGCACCGGAGACACGAAAAGTTAAACAAGCGAGTAAATAAGGTAACCAACACCTTAAAACAATGCACAACCAAACAGATACAAAAGAGCTGCTTTGTAGAACGATCACAATAAAAGACAATAGAGCTACGTCCTTACTGCTTTCTGGTAGCCTTCGTATTTACGGGAATGAATTCGTTCCAACTCACACGTTTTGCTCCGGGAATGCTTTGACAGGGTGGATATGAAAGAAATAGCCACAACAACCATACAAATATCAACACATGCAGAATTTACCTTCGAACTCTTGTGTTACTACAGTTTGAAGTTGGTTGTGTCATTTACTGTCATACCATGTTGAGTTTTTAACAAAAGCTTTGGTACGGCCACGCAAAAAAATTCCGCAAAAAAAACGACGTGCTATACTTGTTGCTTATGTGCCTTGACTATGCGGTATGCATAGAAATTTGGGAATTGGGAATGTTTCAACAGTTTTAAGATTCCCAATAATAGGACCTGTTTACCAGGAAAATGAATAACCCCAAGTCGGAATACCGTCAAACCAGTATGCACTCACATTCGCTTTTTTACCCTTTTTTCAGTTTTATAAAAACATTTTTTTATAAGAATGTTAAGGTTGAAAAAAATTAATTTACATAGAACAAAATGAGACGACACATCGGGGTATTTGTAAACCCCATTCGGCGCATAATTTAAATATATGCGCTTCATGGTGTCATACAATAGGAAAGAAAAGACGTGAATTCGCGAAATCGGACAAGTTTCGATTTTAGTGACACATACTAATATATGTCTGGGTCAAGGGAAACAGCGGATTTCTAAAGATGGTAGGCGATTCTTTGTTTACATCTTGAGAAACCTGACAAATGGCTATGGTGAAATACCATTACGGTCATGAATTCGCCACTTTAGAAACGAGTGGTAGCCTGGGCCAAGTTTGGTTTCGCAAAGGTTTCTGGGACTGTTACAGGGGACACCAAAGTCGATCGAGAGAAAAAAACATGGAGGAAACCAGTGTATCTAAACTTGGAGGTGAAATTAGAGTGACAGAAAACGATATTCCTGGTGCTAAACTTGTAAAAAATGTTGAGGATTGCAATTGTACATAACTGAGAAGTTGGCTGCTGTGCAGGGGAGCGAAGACAACCGGGAAACAAGCTGATTTGAAGCGAAGGTAACTAAAACATGCCATATTTTTTTCAGTTCCCTTCTTCTATTCATTCTTAATATGTGCTTGTTATTGTTGTAAATAAGCAGCAAACAAAAGGGTGCATGAATAAAGAGTTGTTGTTGAATTAAACGTTAGGTTGGATTCCTGTGAAGAGGCATTGCAAATCTGTGATGCTATTCTTGCATTCAAGTGTATGATGGGTTAATTGCACCCCGAATTATCTGACATCACAAGTAATGACTAGAGGCCAGATATCTGGCTATCCCACAAGAAGTGCACAGCTACTGAACATTCCTCTTTGCAGAGCTGCTGCTGGACAGAAATTCTTCCATTACAGAATAGCAACTGTCTGAACGAATGTTGACAGCAGTTGATCTCAACCTTGGCAAGAAAGCCAAGATTTTGAAGAAGAATCTTAAGAAAAGGCTCTTAAAGCAACACATAGAAGAAGAGAAGTTTTTCTTTTAATGTTATTATAAATAGCTCCCCTTCATTTTTATTGTAGTTAGTTAGCAGCAGCATTTTACTATTATTGTAAATAGTTTTTCTTTCTTATTGTAGTATTTTTATTTTAAGTTTCAGTCTTGGTCACTAAAAATCCCCTAAGGGGAGTGGACAAAACAGTTTATTCAAATCTTATTTTATTTTTGTGCTTCAAAAAGTGCTTCAGATGACCGTTTTTAAAAGATCCTTGACAGGCTGTGTTTAACAAAGGCGCATTTGATATTTTGTTGTGGAGTTGTTCCTCTTTCAAGCTAACGTGCAATCCCTTTCTGACAGATCTCGTGCCAACCAATGAGAGACTAGTCTCAGAAACTATTTGAGTAACAAAAAATGTTGTGCAGACTTTCAGTCAAAACTGAGACTCACTATTAGATCAATGGTTTTTCTACGCGATGAAGAATATGGTAAGAACATACTACAAGTTGAAACTAAGTAGTAAGAAAGAAACGTATATTTCTATAAGCGCAAAAAAATGGAAAGGGAATCGCAAACAGATATTTTTGGACGGGGATACCCTGGGTACCAGGGATTACGTGTTATAATTAGCGCACGCGTCCTACCATCATACTTTCAGGATCACTGTCACTGTATATGTCCTCAACGTCTTCACGAATGACTTTTACCTTTTTCTTCTATAACTTTTGCCGGAGAAAGACTGCCTTGCAAAGTAACTCAATTACAAGTTTGTGAAAATTTGGGCCATGCATTTGCCTTGAGCACGTTTTCTGTCAAAATAATCCCACAAATTCCGTGTTTTTCTCTCCCATTCTGGTTCTCGAGTTTTCTCACTCTGCACCCCTTTGGTTGGAATTCTTCGTAATTTTTGGGGATGTGGGGCCAATATAATGAATCAGCACCTTTAACTTTAATCTGCTTCACCTGAGTCCATTCCGTTCGGTTTGCTTGTTTCAGCGATTGTACACGGCCTGAAAGGTTTCCTCCAGTGATCGATATTTCTCCATCAGCCTCTCATTGAAAATTCAAGTCATTGAGTCCCAAAACCCATTTGAATTCTCGATTTCCGAGTCAGCACATCTTCTCGCTGTTTACGCTCGAGGAAAAGGTGCCTGCTAAAATTCTTCGATGTGAGCGACTCACAATGAACCTTGAATTCCTTTTTTATACTTTTTATCTAAAACTTGTTAACTTCGTCAGCCGAGACGAAGCTGCATATTCTTTTCCTTACACGAGGAGAAGATTTGCGGCTCAGCCTTTTCTTCCTTTTCATAGAGGCCACTTGCACCTTTATAGAAAGTTTTAGGTACTCAATTTCAGCTCTAAAATGTTGACAATTTCCCGCCTCTGACACCTTGTCTCAAAATATCATGACCATCTCTCCTAGCATCCCCGTGCACATGTGCACGGCGTCCGGAAATTGGCGCAAATTGGCACGAAAGGCATTAGACAATCCATATCAAAGTTGCTGTACTACTTAATTAAAAGTTAATGCAAAGACAATAGTTATTATTGATTCAATTATGACGTCAAACGATGTCATATTCCGCCATTTTGGAATTTTGTGTGCCCTAGCCGTCTTGGATTAACAGCGAAAGGTCTTTATTGACTCAACATGCTAAAAATTAAGGGAAAACGGTTGGAATGAACTTTAATTTGCAAAAACTACAATTTCAGAGCAAAATAAACAACTTAGGAGATAATTCACTGACATGTCACTCAAAAACTGGTTGTCACGGAAACATACTGATTAAAGCCGAATACAACATTGGTGTTGGAACTTCTAGACCCCCCTCCCCCCCCCCCCCCCGTTCTGGCTAGGGTTAAGAATATTTAATCACCTTTTGTTTCGTGCATACACAAGAAGGTGGCCGTGTCTGTATTGGAATTGAGTGAAGACCATCCATATTTTCAGATTTAATTTTCATCCCTGTTTATTCTGGTTAACCCCTTATGGTTACTCCTGGTAACCAGCGCCTGTCTATATTTCACTGATTGTCTCTCTTAGTTTATAATACTTCTTTTTTTTAAAATGCAGACTGGAATGTTTACTATGTTAATTTGATGGTTGGGGCCAAAAACGTTAACAATCAATTACACCCCTAGTTTAAAAAGCTATATGTTCCATTTCAATCACTTCAGTTCTTCTCTGCTTAATGACCAAAGACTGAGAGTCCCGTTAAAGCATCCTTGTGATAAGAGTTTTGTCCATCGGTACCTTCAAGTGAAGAACAACCAAAATTTAACACATACAAGGGACATACCTCATGCTGAAAGTAATTAAGGAATAGTTCTTTTTTGTATTTTAAAAATGGTAAGTACTGAAGCTATCGTGCAAAAGCAGAACAGGCTCAGATTCTGAACTAAAAATTAAGATTTAGCCGTTCTTATCAAAACCATAGCACTAACGGGTGACATTAAGAAACGTGATTAATAAAACTAATTTTCTCAAGAGCCAAACAAACTACTTTAATTGTCTTCTTTTGTAATACAAAAAAGGAATAGTTTGTGCTGATTGGTTCTTAGCCAGTGAACAGGCTCTTCTGTCGAGAAAAACAGGCCACAAGCTAATTGGTTTTGAAACATTTCGTTATAAGCTCTTTAACTCCGGGTTCTTCCAATTAATCGTTGCTCTTATGGGCTCTGTAAATGAAATAAATTTATTGCATATATAAGCATTGCGAAATTGGTAGTGTTTCCACAGGAAAAGATCTAAACATTTTTTTTGTAATAGCTTTTATTTGGCAGGGGGAAACTGACATGCAAACAAAATGTGGTTTGTGAAATAACGCAAACAATCTTTCATTTTAATGTGAACAATATTTGCAACAAGAAATATATCCAAATAAATTTATGAACTAAACATTTTTAAAATAAGATTTGGCGTGAAAATCTTCACGTTTACAATTTTAAAGTGCACTGGGATGGATCGGAAGACCCGACTAATCATTTTTGATGCTGAAGAAAGCCGGGCTTCACGGTGTTTCTGTTGTAGTAAAACAGCTTATAAGACATGAAAACAAGACTGTGTCAATATAGAAAGCGCCATTTCAATTTTAAGCACAGCATGAAAGATACAATTAAAAACTCCCAACAAAAGTAGTTGAAGCAATTATGTTAAACTAACTTGGAAATAAGCAAACAAACCTAAACAGATGATCAAACGAAACAGGCCATAGTTGGAATATATGTCTTATACTTGGACATTTACATGTATGTTGGCGCAGCTACAGTATGCAAATGATTGATTTTACGGACTTTGAAAGCCAGCAACCTCACTTATATATTAGTATAAATACATAGCATTACCCGTTTTAACACCTTTGCGATATTTCGCGGGGAAACGTTAACTTGAACATAATAGAAATCGGAATGAAAGTACTCAAGACAACATTACAATAACACAGATATCTAAGAAGTGGGCGGCATGGAAATCGAGAGAATATTTAAACAAAAGTAGTACCCTGAGCAGTGCTTAGTCGAACATTTGAATAAAATAAACTGCGATTCGTCAGTTTGATAAAAACTAGTTTCAAAGAGCACAAGTTTCCCCTGAAAAACTTTAAAATTTGCGCCGTTACATCAGCAGAAGAAAACTAATATTGGGAAGGGGACAAACACCGAATGTGATTAGTCAATCTCTCAGTGCTCCTTACGAAAAATACAGAACTGATATGAAAATAGTGGACTTAAATAATTTCGAATTTCTGTAGTATTTATTTTGCAGCTGTTTAAAAAGAAGTAAGATAACTTAGTTGTCAAAAAAGTAAAAGTTCTCCTCGATTCGATTGTAAAATAATTATAACAGGCAACTTTCGATGTCACATATGTCTATGGCCATTTGTCTTGGTTTTACAAACGCCAGTATTTGCTTTACTGATGTTAATCAGATATCACTTTTTAAGAAAATTTAATAAATTCTGCCGGTATCCAATAGTTACCAACTGTCTGAATTCTATTATCTTTTAAATTAGCTAATCGTGCTTCTTACTAAACAGCACCGCTTCTGCTTAAAGTATAGAAAGAGAAAGAGAAAGTCAAATTATAATATCCGTTAGGCTTTAATGCGATTTCTTAGAAATTGATTTTTGCAATTTGGTGGGGTTAATTTCTTTTCTGAGGTGCGCGGCTAGTAAGAATTCGATCAGTTATTTGTGTCAAACTCGACAATTCAGCAAATATTGTACTACCGGCAAACGGGACAAAGTTTTTTTCAATAAATTATTAAATGTCATTCAAAGACGGGATATATTATCTCTGAAAAATATTCTGAAATTCGAGTCTTAATTAACATTATCGCTTTGAAATCTATAGTTTAGACACACAAAATTACCGACTTCAAAACTGTGAAAAGTTTCAGTTAAAAATTGTAACAATTATACAAAGTGTTTTTGCAGGTGTTTCTTGCGGAGAATTTAACAAATATTTAGCGTAAACAACACAAATATAGCTGTCATTTTTGGAGCAGGTTACGAATTTGACTTTCAATCTCGCTTGATTATGTATTTTCCACGGCATGACGCTTTGTTTAGCTAAAGAACCGGCGATTGATTCATTGTGGAGCGATGTGTGAACAGAACTGGCAATGCTACAAAATCACCTAGCATGTTTTTCGTTTTGAAACACTTAGTGATACTCACATTAAAGAGGACAATCTGATTGGCGTTTGAAGACATTTAAGTTGGCGATAAATCGAGGAAAGTAATTGAAGTTAAGCTCAACTACGGAAATTGCTTTCTATCAGATTGAAAGATTTGGCTTTTAGAAGCATAGCATTCAGATATGGGAAAGACTTGATCTGCGTCAGCCGTTCTCGAAGAGAAATCCTCAGATGCTACAGGTTTAAAGGAAATAAGAAAAGGCATAGGACAGTGAAAAAGAAACTGTAGCTGATCATGATTGGAGTTTGAAAGTCATGACTGGAAACACTTCGACCCAAAATTGTTCCGGTGAGTTAGACACTGCGTCTATAGTTGTGCTGGCGTTTTTAAACGTAATATCGGGACTTATGACTGTTGTAGGCAATATCTTAGTTCTTACAGCCGTTTATCGCACGCCGTCGTTGCGAACAATCTCCAACTATTTTATCGCGTCATTAAGTGCAGCGGACTTGATGGTTGGTCTGTACATCAACCCGTTACTCTTTGCCAAAACCGTCAAGAACACCACAACGGGTACACCATTAGCTCTCGTTGCCGAGATCGCCTCACTGGAGAGCATAACTGCAACGGTCTACAACCTGTGTGCTATCAGTGTGGATAGATTCATTGCCATTACGCAAGTTTTTAGGTATACCGAATTGATGACCAGACGGATCTGTGTTGTTCTAATAATCTCCATTTGGTCTTTCGCTATATTCTTTGGCTGCTCCCGATTGATGGTAATCTCCGAAGAAGATTTGCCAAAGTTATGGATCGCAGCTTCTATCGTTCATTTTGTTATTCCGTTTTCTGTTATCAGTTTCTGCTACTTTCGTATCTTTAGAGAGGCTAAGGTACAAAATAACAGGATTGCGGCGGTTAACAGTATGTCACACAGTGAAGCGGCGCTAGAACGCAAAAACAGAAAAGCTGCTTGGACGGTAGCCATCGTGATAGGCGTGTTTACTGCCTTTCTGTGTCCGAACATCGTACTGGCCACAGTCCAGCAAATGGCGCAAGACGACTGCGAAATGTCTCGATTGTACAGATATTGGTTTTGGTTTTCTTGGCTCTCTTTCTGCTCGTCTGCAGTAAATCCCTGGATCTACGGCATCAGGAGCAGGGAATTTCGGCACGCATTCAAGAGGATCTTCCATCTGGAGGTTAGCAGTGATAACACCAACACCAGTGGAGGGACCCGGAGTCTCCAGAATGTGCCGCCGGCGGCGAGACAGGCCTTCGCTCTTTCAACGAAGCCCGGTGGGACTTTGGAACTTGCTCCTGTGGCTGTAGATTAGTGGTAGGGCAGACACATAGGCCGGCGAGAATGGTAATTGATGGGTAGAGCGGACACTGTATTTGCAGTCAGTCAGAGAATAACTAAATTTTATATTGATTTTAAGGAAGGCAAACGCTATTTACGAGTTAATATAGAAATATCCACTGAAGGCTAATAGACAGAACTGATTAAGAAAACCTTAAAAAAAAGCCAACCTAGGTTAGATAAAGAGACTGGAAAAGTATGTGTACAAAGGAGACCTTTGCCATCGATCGTTTATATATCTACCGAGGTTCGTTACACCTCGAGAGCAGAACATGCCCGTACAGAGCGATAATGAGTGTGGAGGGGGTTCAAGAGTGCAGCTACCCCCGTTAAAATGATGTTATAACTTCTTTTAAAACAGTTTTAGAAAATAAAGCTTCCAAACATCGGAAAAAGCATTTCATAGCCTCCAAATTTGAAAGCGTCCTAAGGGGAGCATGCACCCGGAATTAGCACCCGGAAGCTCGCGCCTTCTATTCTCAATGACATCCGCTCCCACAAGCTACAAAGGTCCTGCAAAGCCGGTTGTTATCGCAACTATATGCACAGAATCAAATAATTGTACAAGGGAAAAATTGTAGCTAAACGTCACCACCAAACGTTTTACACTTTATTCTACTGTATCACTAGAGCAATGACATTTGCTTTCCCTTGTCATGTAAGATCTACAACTAAATGACCTCATTAACTGAGTTTTGCTTGGAGACAGCTAACTTTGTCGATTAACAATTAGACGCAACAACTTAAAGCCACAATAAAGGAGTTTGCAATTCTACAATTCAAGCAGTCTTGAAAGTATTTCCTTCTACTATAAGTTATGAAAGTGTATTTGAGGCTTTATCGACTTACAAAATAACAAAATTAAATAGAAACAATGTTTATTGAAAAATCTTGATTACTTACAATCCTTCTGAGTGCTTTAGCACCGTCAAGAGAGAATCTGAAAGCAGTTATTGTGTTATTGTGGCAAATTAGCACAATTTTTGAGCGCCTACATTACTGAAGTCCTTAACAAAAGTGCAGTAACAAGTTAACAATGAGAAAATTAAGAGGCAACTGCTTGTCTTTAAAATATTATATGGTTAAATCATTGTCGATTAGTACATCCATTAGTAAGTTTATGTGCAATCTCCTTTCCCATACTCGTTGCCCTGAGTCAGATCCATCACATGCTTTTTTGTAACAACAAACTTCATCATAAGAGAGCTAAGGTCGAAACCTATGAACAAGTTATAAAGGACAATCTCAGGATCATGATCTGTCTCAAATCCATAAAAAAATTAACTAGAAGAGTTCTTTTATATATAAAAACAACATTATAATAACAGCTTGAGGTTGAGTTCGCCAAAACGTTTGGCCACTGAGCCCCGGCCATAAAATAGACGTGTCGGCTATGGTTCGCTCTGCCTTGGAAACAACCTTGAAAGAAAATTTCGACAGAAAGAAAGCTTTGCTATTTGCATTATTGATGTAAGAAAAAGTTTAAGGTTTCCTAAATTTATTGTCTAATATTGCATTTCAATTTCAACTTGTTTTCCTATTTATGTTAACAGATTCAAATCAAGTGAGTTTCTTGTTGTTAAAAGGATAAGGGTGGGTGGGCAGCGCCATATCAAGCGGATAAATCCTTATCCTGTGGAAAAACTAATCGTTTACACGTATCAGCTGAAAAACAGATTTGCAAGATAGCGGCCTCCCTGCAGTAGGTCTTAGAACAACCGGGCCAGGTGATTTCATTTAAAAGAATAAAGAACAGTTTTACTGTTAAGCTCCTCTTATATCTGATTGCACTGTGATAATTTTGTCTGAATTCAAGTCGGTTTCGACCAAAATAACATTTTTCACTTCCCGTTCTATAAACTGATGCAGTAATTGAGGCGCGCAAGCACTTTAGATAAATCATTCTTGCAAAAATTGTTTTCAATTTTACTGAAAAATTAAAATTATTTTTTTAAGCTTCTTTTCCTGATCGGATTATATCTTTATATTTCCAAATTTAATAACTCTTTTATGCTAAATTAAAGCTTTTAACCTGCAGCGTTGTTAAAGCCGTTACCTTTTTCAATTACATTGATGGATTCGTCGAAGGTCTTTGTGATTTGTTTTGGCGGGGTAAGGGATATTCTCTGGCTTGTGGTTAAAGCGGTTTTAGATCTCAGAGTTGACATTTTAGTCTTTGTTTGCTTTTACTCAATAGTTAGAAACAAATGAGAGAATGAAAATTTTGAGAGCAACTATAGTTTGATCTTGCCTACAAGCGCAACGGTTGCAATTGGGAGGGAGAAAAATGGACGCAGAAGATTGTATGCAAATACAAGAATATAATGATTTATCAACAAGATAACATCCTTTTTTATATAAGGTCGATTTTCACTCGATACAATCCTGTTGGAGTTGGAGCTTTATTTCAGGTTCATTCGAAGGTGTTTTGAATGATTGTTTTAAAATTAAACTGGTCTTGCGAAGAAACCGTACAAAAGTAGTGCGTTTTCATGACCAATGAAATCTCCTTGGAACTCACTTCTATGATATTTCAGTGCCTGTACAAGTTTTTATTAAACTAGGAAAGGGACTTATGTCGGGGGGGGGGGGGGGGAGCTTAAAAACGGAATATT
>JAOBYH010160758.1:0-10638 GCA_025403525.1 Umimayanthus kanabou
CAACACATCACAACACAACACAACACAACACAACACAACACAACACAACACAACACAACACAACACAACACAACACATCACAACACATCACAGCACAACACAACACAAGTCAACACAACATAACATAACATAACACGATTCAATACAATATAGTACAACACAACACTATCCAACATAATTTAACACAACGCAGCACATCACGATTCACACAACACAACACTATCCTGAACACAACACAAAACAACACAGCACAGCACATTACGACTCAACATAACACAGGATAATACAACGAAACACGGCCTAATGCAGCGCGACTAGACACAACACAACGCGATTTGTCACAATACAAACACACAGCCCAAAACTTTGCAGCAGTGAACAGCCTGTTAACGAAGAATGGGTTATACACGAAGTTAACAAACTTTGAGGTAATTTGGAGGTGAACTTCTTTTGTAGTTGCTGGTCTCCGGTTGGAAGGCAGTACCAACTGAAAGGGCCCCAAGAACTTTCAATAGGGGAAGGCTGCAACTATAAACAGCTTATAATACACGAGTTTATGCATGCATTGGGATTCTGGCACGAGCAGTCAAGAACGGACCGGAATCATTACATCGATGTACTGTGGGAAAACATCAACCCAAGTAAGCAAACAAACCGGCAAGAAAAAAAGTGTGGTGCGAAGTGCATGGGGGAAAAGAGAATAAGGTGATAAAATAGGCAGAGAAAGGAAAGAGTAGAAAAAGAAGTTGAAATGAAAGGAAAAAAAGATTTAAAATAAAAACATTCAGACAGAGAGTGGAAGATGTAAACGGAAAGCTGTCATCTCCATTCAAATATCTTAAGGTAACTGAACACATTGAAGAACTATTTGAGGACCTGTATCGCAACATGACATTACCGGTCTCAGTGCCCAAATTTGGTACAATTAAAGTAAATTACCCATGCAAATGAGACCTTGACGTTTTCATCACTTGAATTTCACATTAAGTTGGCAGAGAGTTAAATATTTCTTTGCAAAAATATGATTCATGAAGTTATGTCACAATGCTAAGCACCTTTGTCAGTTTTTACGTTTAAATGCTTTTGCCGGTGAATGAGACGTGATCTTGGCTGAAATCATGCAAAAATTGATCAATTTCCAATGAGCAAATTGGGAAAAAGTGATATTTTGCAAACATAGCAAATACAACGTCTTTATTTTATTCGTACTCGGTTATTATATTTCATTGTCCATAATACAAAGTACCACAACCAACTTGATCGTTCTAAACTCAGCACATGTTATATGTTTTTTGTAAGTGAAATAAGTATTAGAAATATAAACGAAAGTGTACTTTACAAGTAACATAAACTGCAGGAACAAGTGTTCATCAAACAGACAAATTTTGGTGTCCGAAAGAAGCGACCTCCCGATCGCGAAACTATCGTCATCCAAGCGCTGCTAAAACAGAAAGTAAAAAGCATGTTCGTTACTTTCTGAACTGTACGGTATTTTAAAACTATTTTTCTTGTACTTTGACCTCATTAACTATAACAATTCAGCCTCTTGATAGCTGTTATTGTGTTTTCACAGGGGAACTACAGAACTTCAACAAATACAGTGCCGGAGAGGTTGACACGGCGGGCTCTGTTTATGACTTTGAAAGTCTCCTTCACTATGGTAACAAAGCCTTCTCCAAGAACGGCAAGCCCACCTTGCTGGCCATCAAAGACCCAGAACTCCAATTCGGTGGCAAGACAAAGCTGAGCAAGTCTGATATCCTAATGCTCAATGCTCTGTATGACTGCAGCAGTATGTAGATACAGCTATTTCAAAAAAGGTTGTCATAGTCAACAGTCGAGACTGGAACCGAAAGGAACTTTGGGCACAGTCATAATGAGTGATAGCGCGCCAGCTTACTGTATGGCCGTGGCATTATATAAAGAACCTGCACTCTATATTATGCAAAGTCAATGCTAATAGTAATACATTTTTTGTGCTGCTTGAACTCCATAGGTCCTTTCGGTTCCAGTATCGACTATTGACTAAGAGACAACCTTTTTTGAAACAGCTGTATACATATTTTTATAATTTGTTTAATCACCAATCATCAATTTCACCAGCTACCCAGGCCCGTAGTATAGCCAGGATTTTTCTTTGGGGGGGAGGGGTGCATACCTCAAGAACCGGGACCAAATAGCTAATGTTGGTGTTGGATCGATAGGCCATGCAAGTTCCGAAGACACAAGGGTTTTACGGAGGTCCTCAAACTGCTGGAAATGCACTGAAACTGTCAATCATACCACCACCACGTTATTTTGTATCATTTTTATATATTTTGCGATCCCATCAGGTGGACCTTTTTGGCTCCTGCGCAACCCCTGCCTACGGGCCTGCTACCAATCATCAAAACTTCAATATCTCGGTATCGGATATCGTCCGTCGTTCCCCAAGTATTTCCCGTTTCAAGTCGATTATTGATAGTACAGTTGACTCCCGATAACTCGAACCCTTGCTAACTCGAACCTCCCGCTACTGAACTCGAAGTAATTTTCGTTTCTCTTCAGGTCATTTTCTATATAATTTTACCGTCGATAACTCGAACTTCCGATAACTCGAACCTTTTTCTATTTCCCCTGAAGGTTCGAGTTATCGGGAGTCGACTGTATGTTTATTTTGTTCCGTTGTCTTCGGCTGTGATGTCCTTTTTGTTTCTCAATTTTGTAACTAGAATTTTCCTTTTTCTTGTGTCAGTGTCTGATCTGCGTCCACTTGTTTTTTTTTTTTTACTTTTGTAACTGCGTCGCTAGAGTGAATCAGGTTTAACTTGACAACACTGCACCGCTGCATTTTCTTATAATTTAAAACTTAGTAAACTATCACTTATTGTAACGAGGGATCCAAAAATATATAAGCTCGGCTGGTTTTCTTTTTGTCTTTTTTGCCGTTTTGTATCTTGCGTGTATTAATTCATGATTAATAAAAGAGACAAAACATACGAACGGACAAAAAAAACAAGCAAAACTAATCACCAATCATTATTTAAAATACCCATATACTCTACTTAGCTACCAATTACAAATAAACGACACTCGATTATTAAATGAATGTATGTTTTGAAACACTCTATTTTTATTATGATGTAAGATAATGTAAAAGGCATTTATTTTGCGTTGCGATATGCTATGTTGTGTTGTGTTACCTTGGTCTGGCCTGGTCTAGTCTTGTCTAGTCTAGTCTAGCCTGGTCTGGTCTGGTCTATTCTTGTCTTGTCTGGTCTTGTCAGGTCTTGTCAGGTCTAGTCTCAGTAATCTAGTCCAGTCCAGTCCAGTCCAGTCTAGTCTAGTCTAGTCTAGTCTAGTCTAGTCTAGTCTAGTCTAGTCTAGTCTAGTCTGGCATGGCCTGGTCTGGTCTGGTCTGGTCTAGTCTAGTCTAGTCTAGTCTGGTCTGGTCTGGTCAGGTCTTGCCTTGTCTATTCTTGTCTTGTCTGGTCTGGTCTTGTCAGGCCTAGTCTAGTCTAGTCCAGTCCAATCCAGTCCAGTCCAGTCCAGTCTAGCCTAGTTTAGTCTAGTCTAGTCTAGTCTAGTCTAGTCTAGTCTAGTCTAGTCTGGTCTGGTCTGGTCAGGTCAGGTGTAGTCTGGTCTGATCTGGTCTTGTCTGCTATGTCATCTTTGTTCCTCTCTCCTCAGCGCCGGGGGGAGGTTGGAGCAGTTGGTCGGACTACGGACCATGTGACACACGCTGTACGAAGAAGAGAGCGCGATTATGCACCAACACAGACCGCAGTAAATGTCCCGGTGTGGACAGTGAGGGGATCCAGGAAGAGGCGGCCAGTTGTCCATCAGAGGAGTGTTATGGTTAGTGCACTGCCGCATATCCGATTGACGCTTCAGTATATACCATATTCATAAATGGCGGACACGCGTAAAACAATGGAACCAAGTGCATGCAAGCGAGGCTAATGAGACGTTGTTTTCGTTTCATTTTCGTCTACAACAACTGTATAGCTTTATGATTACAATAACTGTATAACTTTAGGATCTTTGTTTTCTTATCTGTGGTTATCGCTTCTACGTGTAACTCAGCATGAACGTAAGTGTGTTTCTGTGTGTCCTTTTGTCCTTTTTTCTCTTTTTTTTAAGTACCGACCAAAACTATCAAACTATTAACTCAAAATTTCTGGTTACCTGGCTCGGCTAGGCCCAATGTCATTCCAGGTAATCAGCACCTATCCCTATCTCAACTCTTTCTTTAATAATATCTGTAAAATAGCACACATAAGGTGAAATAAAGCACTTGTTGTTGTTGTTGTTGTTGTTGTTATGAATCCAAGCGCAAAAAACAAAACAAAACAAAGGAAAACAATGTAACAATGCCTCATAAGCCTCGCTTGCATGCTCTCGGTCCCACTGTTTTACGCGTGTCCGCCATTTATGAATATGGCGTGTCTGCGAACGATAATCAGCTAACTAGAAGTTATCAATGGTAAGGAGAGTGCTACGAGCTTTTATTAAAGGTTAAAAAAGCAATGGAATTAGATATACATGTATATCAAATGTACAGTATGGCAAACAAATTATTACAGGCATGACAAATTTCAGCAAGTCAGGAAAGGTAGAAATGTATGGTGACAGTAGAGCGAAAATTATTACTATGATAACACGTATTAATATAAACAAAGATGTCTCTCGCGCGCTCTGATCTTAGCGACTCAAAGTGACAGCTTCTGAAATGATAACACCACTGTTTAATACAAACCAAATTCCGACATAAGATCTATCAACAGATAAATATTTAAACACCAACTTTTCAAAGTATCAAGCAAGCACTATTGGAAATCTGAGCATGCACACTGAAAATGTATGTTTTCAAATTCAAGTCTCACAGAAATCTGTCGTTCGACACGGGTTCCGACGGATGAGCTACCTGTTTGGCGAATGCGTTTCCTGCTTCGCTTTGTAAAACTCTGTGCAGCATTCGTTAAAAACCCGCTGGCAAACGTCGACTCTCTTCTCGCTACGGTATGCCTATGCCTTCTTCGACTTCGAGTTTGGCAGCTGTATTTTAATGCAACTGCATTTTAATACATACTTTAAAAAGACTTTAGGCAGTTAGGACGATATTTGTACTGTTAGTTAGTTAGCGATCGTTTCGAGGAGCTCCCGTCATTTGGTGTCACTCGCAAAGGTACACAACACAAAATCGTATAGTGAAAATTTATCTACGACTTATCTAGGATAAAGAGCGCATGCTCATGTTCGATTTCCCAACCTGTCTGACAAAACACAAACAGTCGATAGAACAACGGAGAGAAATTGAGAAAGATCTTCCCTCCTAGGTTCAAGTTCTTTTGACATTTGATGTTTGTTACATTTATAAGAACTTTAGGTTCAGAGAATGCAAAAAGACCGTTTTCTCAGCTCTGCCGCCGAGATTGGGACAAATCCAATATATCCAAGATTGCGGCTGCACCAATTAATTTCCAGACATAGGAATAGTTATCAATTTTCCGAAGAGGAAACCGAAACTTTTTCTCCTAATCTGCTGCAACCAAAAACCAATCTTAAACAAGGAAAATGTCAACCCGAGGAATACTAATAGCATATCTTATACAACTATTTAGACTACAAGCAGTCCCTATTTTCGCCGAACTCAAGAGGAAAAATAGGGACTGCTCGTAGTCTATTAAACAACTATTGTATTATCTTTTTATTAGGATATGTTTCGAGGTTTTTTCGCCTGACTCCACAGTTGAGTTACATGCTAACTTATGCAAATGTGACGGTTTTATGAATGTTTCAGTCGATTTGTTTAGCCAAAAGAACACAGGTTACCGTGTAATAATTAGATGTAATTATTTCGTTCTCGCTCCAGCCCCCATACCGGGACACTGGGGCCGCTGGTCCGCATGGTCCCAATGTACCATCACATGCGGGAAGGGCTACAGACAGAGATCCCGCGAGTGTAGCGACCCACCGCCAATGTACAACGGCGACGTGTGCCAGGGAACACTATCGGAGGTTGCGCAGTGTGAGGCGGCGAAACCCTGTTACACAAGTGCGCCGCTGTTCGGTATGTGTGCATCTTATCTTGTCATTTAAAAGTGTTATTATATGGCAAGATATTTCGCACTTTCTGATTGGCTCTTGTGCGGCCTGGATTTCGCATTACTTGATTATGGTTAATGACCTATGCGCGCACAGAACCGGATGTGTGAAGTAAAGAATTTCTACTTCGGCACAGTGCTATTGCCGTTTTTAGAAAAAAATGCCGTATAATAAAATACGTATTAACCCCGATAGTTCGGTCTTTATGAGAATATCAAATTTCAGCTTTGATGCAATGCCTCAGTTTGATATTTCCGTACAGACCTCACTCTTGGTTAATAAGTATTTTTAACTAGTTATTAAAATATTAACATATTAAAATATTAAAGTATTTTCATTGATCCACAGATAGCAAAGATACTCGAGGCGAGTTTTACATACAACAACAAAAAAATACAAAAATATAAAGAGGTTCAAAATCGGAGTATAACTGAGAATCAAGGAGAACAAACAAGGAAAAAGCCAGGAGAATATGTTGGAGATAGAAAAAATAGGTTGATTAATAAAAACTAAATATTTTTAGCATTATTTTTGGTTTTTGACGGATCATCGTAGATGCTTTATTATGTAAGTCTTCGGTTTGCAATAAGAAACTGTTTAAGGTATCAATCAATCAATTACTAATCAATCAATCAATCAATCAACTAATCAATCAATCAATAAATAACGTGATATGAAGTTAACTCGGTTCTTAGAAGTCGACCATTTGCTTTCCTGGTTGGGGAGGGGAGGGCGGGGGATGATTTTCGTGCATATTGTGCTTTGGCCGTATTTCGGCTGTAAGTTTACTTTTTTTTTATCATTTTCCCATTTCTTCTCTTTAAAATCCTGGATATTTTGAGGTGTGATTTTTTTAAATTTGGTGCCATTGTGCAGTGTTTATTTTCTCCCCGTCCCACTCTACTCCTCTCTACGAAACTAAATGGTCGGCCCTTATATATTCATCCTCGGAAACCCAGGGGCAGTCTGAGTCAGTCTCGAAAGGAGCAGTTTTTAAAATAATCGAACGCCGAGCGAAGCGAGGCCGAGAACGATGATCTTGACTTTTGTGTCGGCCCTGAATTTTCTCCCGCCCGATGGACCACCCCTGGGTTTCCGAGGATGTTACATATTGGGTTCACAAAATGACAGCTTTGGCTTTAATTGACTTAATTATATAGTTCTTATATGCGCATTTGTACTGAATGATATACAACCTCATGTATATTTGTTGTGTAGGATGAACTTAACTTGAAGCTGAGAGAGAAGCTACTTGGAAACGTGTACCATTCAACAATCTCCGCCCGGACCAGGAACTACATCTCGCTTGACGCCGCAAAGACAGTAAAACAAAAGAAAACTTAGTCCAGCTCTGGTCCCGTTATTTTTCTTCGCTCTTCGCTGCGCTCCGGGGGACTGGGCCCCAAAATTACAGGATAATTGTGGTTTATAATAATAGAACTGAACGGTTATTAAATAATAAAGTTTCTTACACCTCTACTGGGTTTTATTTCTCTGTTTTTCAGCCTCTCTCAGTTTTCAGAGTGTTCCCTTTCCCAGCACAGACAGCCCAAGCTTACAGTTTGTATTTTGGGGTCGGATTGTGCAATGGATAAGACTGGATAAGAATGGGAATACACTCGATTACAAAAAAATTGTAGAATACTGCTATGAATGATGTTTTGTGTATTTGTGTGTGCTGTGTAGTTTGGGGTCATTTGGAACAATTTTGAGCGATTAATCGTCGGCCTAGGTTGTCACTGTGAGAAAAATTACCTTTGTGCCAGGCGTGGAAGACATGTTGTTGGGCTTTCAGAGTACGTCGATTCTGTGATGATTCGCCCTGAGATGTTGAATTGAGGTTTGATTTTGTGAGTCAACCTCCCGGTGAACTTCGATAATAGTTTAGCTTTCCTTTCTCATACAAAGTCACCCAAGATATAAGATACAAACCATAAGTTTGGGCTGCCTGTGTTCCCAGCCCGCCAAATTTGCGTGCGTGTGGTCAGCGGGTAAACAACAACGCGGAGCCGCGCGGCCTCGGAAAGGTCCTGGAACGAGAATGACGAAGGACCTGGAAACGAGAATCGACCAGCATGCAAAAGCCGGGTGATCGGTAGAACGAGCTTCTTGCTGAAGCAGAAATTGGATTTATAATCTGAAAACATCGTAGTTCTGTTTCATCATATAAAACTCTAATCATGCAGGCTGGACCTTTGAAAGCTCAGGCACAAGGGATTACGTTTGATGAGTTCGGTAGGCCGTTTATCATCCTTAAAGAACAGGAAACGCAGAAACGACTCACTGGACTTGAGGCGCATAAAGTAAGTGGAGTCCCTTCCATTCCCTTTAGAGAACGGCGGGATGATCTTTAAATTTACCAGATTTTAAACTTCATCTGAAATCTGTTCTTATTTTGTAGTCACACATTCTGGCTGCCCGTGCCGTTGCTAACATCCTGAGAACTTCTCTAGGACCAAAAGGTGGGTCTCGTGTCAGAATCGGCTGTCAGTCTGACAGATATAACAACAACACGCTGCTTGTCAAACATCATTCCTGTACAAAAAAAAAAGTTATAACCAGCCCTATCAGTTAGATAGCAATACAATATATAATCTGTTTGTTCAGGTGGATTTTGATACATCTGTGTGTACAAATACATTGTACAATGAGTGAATGACAGCAGATGCCGTCCAAAATGATCGATCCAACACACCCTTGGCAACACTTTATACACACCTTTGGCTGTCATAGTGTATGGTGTGCATGTGGTGTCATACATTTGCAGATGAAATGTCATTGTGATTTTGAATTTGTTTGCTTGTAGTTGACAGAACATTGTTCCGTTCAATTGATCTCGAAATGATGTATCATAATCAAACGAAATTCTTTCAGCTTGATGAAGCTGTATCAACGTTCAAACGATGCATGCAACGAGTCATTCTAATTTCCATTTTAAATCTACTTTAAAGGAAATGAGGTTGAGGTTTCGATCATGGGTCACTAACCAGCTGCTTTGATCATTTTCCAATTTAGTTTAGGAGTTATATTAATGTTCTTCTATCATGGAGTGGTGGCAAGTACTTCTGTTCAAATTCCACACCCTATTGCAAATGCTAATGGTCAAATGGTTGATGTAATTACTGTACTGTAAAAAATCTTGTCAGAAAGTCAGTTATAATGGTCAAACATGTCCATTACGGACAGTTAACTAGTCGCTGTCAAATCCCCAACGGATGCCTGGCCCTCCCGCTCCCCAGCTTAGCATTGATGGGTGCATTATGGACAACCCGCCCACACCTGATGGTCCAATTTTTCAGAAAGGCAAAAACAATCCTTCTGGCTGCCGGACTGATGTACATGTATTTTTTGATCACAAATGCTTTTAGAGAATCTGTGGCAGTTGTTGAATGGGAAAGTATACAAAATCAAGTTTACTTAATTTTGAGTTTCAAAAGTACATGTACTTTCATTTGATACATTACACTAGCTTACCGATTTGCTGGTTTTGTTCAATACCCGTGCAATAGTTCATATCTCTGTGAACTCGACTCCTACATTTAACATTAGTTGAGTTGTTTTTTTCATCAAGTTGCAACATTTCCATTTTTTGATGTGGTACCAAGTTACATGTAAAATTTTGAAGTGTGCATTATGTCACTTAATTTAATCAGTACTCAACTTGGGAGTTCACAATGTAATCTCAAACTTTCCATGTCGTCAGGTATGGACAAAATGATGGTTAGTCCAGACAGTGATGTGACGGTAACAAATGATGGTGCCACCATACTTGGCCAGATGCATGTAGAACATCAAGTGGCAAAGCTGATGGTTGAGCTGTCCAAGTCACAAGATGATGAGATCGGTGATGGTACAACTGGGGTAGTAGGTGAGTGACTGTAAACGAAGAAAAAGAAATTGCAATTTTTGCTGGTGTTATGATTCAGTCAATTTGGGCTATTTATGAATGGCCTTTTAGGGAGTGTTCATTATTTATAGGGAGTACCGGATTATAGCATTCCAATAGAAATTCTAAACCCTGTACAAGTTGTGGCACTTTTTTCCATACCCCCTATATTTCATTGCAAATTTTTTTCATGCCCCCGTCAAAATCCCACAAATTTTTTCCAAACCCCAGTATAGTTTTTGTCCAACCCTGTACTCTCTATTAATTCTGATGTGAAAATGACTCCTTTCAAATTAAAGATAAACCAATACTTTTGTATATGAAAAGTAGCTTATTTGGTGAAATATGACAAATTACATGTGTGCAACAATATGCAAACACTATCAAACTTGTTTATAGAATGCATAATAAAATTGGGTACCTACTGGGTCGAATTTAGAAGCTGGTGGAACTTAAAAATATATTTTTTAAATTTCATCGTACTGTACATATACACAATGTAAGAATTTTCTTTAGGGATCAGCCAAAGCAAAAAATCAAATGCAGCAAAAAATAACTACATAGTTTTATCATAATAAAAATTATTATGTTTACATTAGTGCTATGGGGAGGCATGTACAGTAAGTATTTAATGTTCACAAGGTCTCTGAGGGGTTACCTTTTCT
>JAOBYH010160869.1:0-10632 GCA_025403525.1 Umimayanthus kanabou
AATTTCCCACTAGGGTCAAAAGCATCACAACAGAGTAATATGTGATCTTGGCAGCTTTGAATTGGACAATGTCATCCTCATTTGGTGAGATTTGGGTGGACGTCTGGTTAGTTAGGTTTTTAAACCATGCTCTTGTACTGTTGTCCATTACACCAAAACCTAAAACAGTATAGAGGCTCAATTAGTATAGGTAATCACACGGTTTCTAGTTCATATTCAGGTTTATTTGCAATAGTGGATTCGAAATTCCAAGGCCCCGTAGGGCGAATGCAATTTGACGTCTTTAAGAAACCCGGCGTGTGCAAATTGATTCAAAGTTGAACTGGAAATGATATGATTACTAGTTAATCATAAATATTTATATAAAAATAGATAACCAAGCAGAATGCAATATTTTTCTTTGAGAAGATTTCATGTCCTTTTAGTAATGAATATAGACCCTCAGTGAGAAATCATCCTATTTCCGAAGACTTTTCGAGAGTTTCCATTGACTTTCAAAGATTTCGTAAGATTTACCAAAGATTGCCCGAATATTTTCCGAACACTTCCAAAGTCTTAAGACCTTTGCAAAGATTGTCCGAAGAAAGTTTCCGATCATTTCTGGAGGATTCTCGGCTGAACGTTCACAGAGATTTTCCGAAAATTTTTGAAGAATTTCAAAAGTTTGATGGTTATTTCCGAACGCTTTTTGAACTTGTTTCCAAGATTTGGAAACATTTTGGAACACTTGTGAGCATTTTCCAAATCCTGTCGCATATCTTGAGAATTCGTAAAAAATCCATGTCACAAAAACGTTACGGGCCGATTTACTTGTTTGCAAATTAAGAGAAAAATTTAATACGCAATTTTCTTCCTAAATAGGAAAAAGTTGATTTGTTTTCGATCCGTTGTGTTGTCACCTGAGACTAATCTAATCTCCTGGTAATGTACTTCAGTTGTACCAAATTTTGGCACGCGATGCGTGTTGTTGTACACTGTATTTAAAAAAAAATTAATCTGTGCTCAGTCACCTTGAAAGCCTTAGTGCCTTAGAAATCGTGTTTTAAGAAAGAACCAAATTTTGGCACACGATGCGTGTTGTTGTACATGTATTTTTAAAATTTAATATGTGCTCAGTCACCTTGAAAGCCTTAGTGCCTTAGAAATTGTGTTTTAAGAAAGAAGCAAATTTTGGCACGCGATGCATGTTGTTGTACATGTATTTAATCTGTGCTCAGTGACCTCGAAAGCCTTAGTGCCTTAGAAATTGTGTTTTAAGAAAGAACGTGGCTATTTAGAAAACCGGCCAACTAGATTTGTTTGGAACGAGGCTGTTCAGTCAACATTTGTAAACAGAGGTTTTTAAATAGTTTAACATTTATTTGTTGCCTTAATGCCAGGTTTGTCCAGTAATTTAGAGGCTTCAGTTTACACTGTCAGAAGTAAACAAATGTTGAAGGACTATGCATGTCAGTTGCCCGATCTTTTTCATTCTCTGCATCAGAGTAATGAAAATGTGGCTGGGTCAAATCCTTCCCGAAGGCGCTTTGGAAGAAAATGAACGTCTTTAGGAAAGCTAGCTGGGTTAGTGTGTTATAAACAATCGTAGCTGCATTTAGATCAGACTGTGACATACGAGGTGACTGAATATTTAGTCGCTTATATGTTTTGGTACTCTTAAGTAGTAGACTAGTCGTCGTAATAAATACACTTGCCTTTGCTCCGACGAAGGGCCAGCGATCGAAACGTGAGCTTTACATCCAACTTGTGGCAAAAAATATACCGAATGCTTTTAAAGCTAAACTTATGGTTTGATCAACAATTCAAGCGTTGATATTGGGCATACCAACCCTTGTTGATGAAGCCACAAAGTTAGCTTTCTCGCCAACGTAGCAAAACCAGGCTTTTTTCATGACTAGTCTTCCAGTGTTTACTATAAAGACCCACTGGAAGGTTTCGAAATGTCCGTTCGCGGATGACACTACCAAACAAAGAGTATCAGGAATGACATTTTGTGGTGAAATTAATTCTAAAACAGCACCACAATAACCAACAGAAAAACCGCTAACAGTAGACTGTCTTTTTAACAGTTTGTCTAGTTATTTAAGCTTTAAAAACCGTTTAACGTTGTTTGTTACTAGAGAAAACTTACCTCCGTCCGCTTTAACTCGATAATGAAAGTAGGTCCGACCTAATTAGGAGAACTAATGTCGCATAGAATTGGAAATAACCAACTGGCGTTAACCGAACATTGGGAATTTGAACAAACTCTACATAGTATTCCCAAGAGCACCGTGCCGATGTATGTTGTTTGAGATTGAATTTTAATATATCGTCCAAAGTTAGCCTCCAAAGCAGCCTTTGGAAGGCTACCCAAAGTTGGCAGTTTTGTTTTCTTTGTGTAGTTAGCAAACTTAAACTTGAGCATGTGTCAAACGAACCAACATTTCCTTATTTTAAAACAAAATGAATTGAACTATGATTGAATTTTATATGAAATTAGGCTTTTATATGAGGTGTGTGTGTCTGTTTGGCCCTACCTTTAAGTCATCTATTTACATTTAACATTATCACTTCCTAAAATTTGATGAGCAAACAAACGAAACAGCAAGAAATTACTACATATCAAGAATAGTTGTCAGGTCAAGTTTTCGATTAAATTCAAAACTCAATCTGAGAAAACTGCCTCGAAGGTTTGCCATTTTTGTAAGAAAATATTTTAAAAGTACACGTATGACTTGCCACCTAGCTAAAAATCCGATACATTTGGTAAACCTGAAAAGTTTTGGGAACTTCAGATGCAGACTGGTTTCTCAGAGGTCTTTTTATCTAAAGATATAAAATAAACGTGGCAGAGAAGTCCATGTTTATATACTTTTTTTGGTTAAAATTCGACATTCAGTCGAGGAATACTACCTCGAAGGTTTGACAGTTTTGTAAGAAACTATTACACAAAGGTATGACTTGCCACTTAGCGAAATATCCGATACGTTTGGTTAAAGTTTTGGGAACTTCAAATGCAAGCTGAATTCTTGGTGTGTTTTTATCTAAAAATATAAAGAAACTCGGCAGAATAGCCCATCTTTAGACAGTTAAAAAACTGACAAGCGCGGCTTTTGTGTGAAAGCGCCCTTTATTCTTCTGATCAACAAAGTTTGCACTTATGCTAATGATGCTAACGAGAAAATCATGCAGATAAACATTGGCCTGGTGGCGATTGTTTTATCATTCGGTTAAAGACAATAGCTTGGCATACTTGTTTTCAGTTAAAGGATTAAATGGTATTAAGTACTGCTCATTCTGCTCTAGTTCATCGTGGCCGCGAGTCGGGATCCTTAGCTGAATCGAGTTTGAGTATGCAAAAAAGTGATACGAAAACGTGACTTCTCGATAATCAGGAAAATGCAATCCATCTATTTCAGTTTGCAAGATGTTCAAGACATATATCGTACTAATGATTAAAATCGATAAAGGCAGTTGACTCTGGTAAAATAGTTTTGATGTCTAAAACGTTTAGGTCACTTCAGTGACCTTCCTCAGTTAAAAGATATCGTAACCAGTTTCATACAGTGTGTTTACGTTCCGTACATATTGTGTTAGTAGCGATGTGACATTGTGTATGAATATAATCGTACTATCGCCGCATTCCGTACGTAATGTAATCGTAGCATCGTCACATTCCATTCGTAATGTACCCGTAATCGTAGTGTCGTCACATCCGAATTCCGTACGTAGTGTGATCGTAGTGTCGTTGCATTCAAATTCCATACTTAATTTATACGTAGTGTCGTTGCATTCAAATTCCATACGTAATTTATACGTAGTGTCGTTGCATTCGAATTCCATACGTAATTTATACATAGTGTCGTTGCATTCAAATTCCATACGTAATTTATACGTAGTGTCGTTGCATTCAAATTCCATACGTAATTTATACGTAGTGTCGTTGCATTCGAATTCCATACGTAATTTATACGTAGTGTCGTTGCATTCCGTGTGTAAAGCGCTGTTAATCAGCCACTAGACAACGCTACAAGCATTTTTAAATTATTAGTGGAATGATATTGTACTAATTTGCAAGTAAATACAACACTTTAAATACTTAAAAATCAAGTTATCTTCACTTCTCGCAGAATCAGACGACATATCCCAGTCTGTAACATGCATAGATCTTGCAACTCTAAGATCAGACGTTCTTAACTGTCAAACTAACTTCAGTTATTATGCTTCGGATGTGTCGCCAAAATTCCGTGGAACACTGTTCAGTCAGTGCAAGATAAAGTTCAAAGGTTAGTTACATACGTTTTTTTAAGGATGATGAGCACAGTCATTTTTCGAGTCTTTGATTTTGCCGTTGCACTCTTCAAGTTGGAAGCTTTCATTGTTCATAGGCAGATTGTTTGCTTGTTGCGAGGATGTTGCGAGTTTCTGCCGCCAAGCTCTTTTGCAGAAGATGAAAAACATCAACTCATTGAAGCCTTGTCGGTACTTTCTGTTAAATATGTAGTATATAAAAGGGTTTATAACTGGAATCAATATGGTAGCATTGTTTGCGATCCACCCGAAATGAAATGACAGTCTCATGGGTGGATCAGAGAAGTGTCGTAATGAATACTTAACGCATAATGGGAGCCAAACTGCTACAAAAACCAGTACAACAGTCACCAGCATGAATGTGATTTTTCGATTCTGTTTCATCCGCTGCATTATTTGGCAAGATCGCAAGATGATTTTTTTCTGTTGTTGATGTAGGAAGACGATTATCGTAGAATAAAGGACTGTCAACGTTACAGTTGAAATAAGAATTACGAATAAAAGTACAGAGAATCCGATTTTTAGTAATCTTTTGGATTCTGATTCTGTTCCCCATCGAAACCAACAAGTGAATCCATTTTGTCGTAAGATAATTCTGCACCCATAGAGATGATGCAATTCAAGTGACACTGCCATAACCCAAGTTACAGCGATTATACCACGACATAGCTTGTTAGTTATGAGGGGCGGTTTCATAGGATACAAAATGGCATAGAATCTGTCAGCTGCAATGATCACCATACTTAGCGTAGAAACAATGGATGACGCGCCTTGTGCAGCGCGCACAAGTTTGCACAGTATGTCCCCGAGTGTTCCAGTTATCAGCCAAATACGGTCATTATACGTAACGCCTATCCGCCACGGAACTACAATAAATGGGAACAACAAATCGGAAACTGCCATGTTGAGTATAAGGTAGTTTGGAGTTGTCCTAAGTGTGCGGTTTCTGTAGAAAGTGGCAATTATAAAAGAATTTCCCACCAGCGACAAAAGCATCGTAATAGAGTAATATGTGATCTTGGCAGCTTTGAATTGGACAATGTCGTCCCCATTTTGTGAGATTTGGGTGGACGTCTGGTTAGTTAGGTTTTCAAACCATCCTCTTGTACTGTTCTCCATTACACCAAAACCTGAAACAGTGGAGGTTCAATTAGCATAGGTAATCACACGGTTTCGAGTGCAACTTGGAATTCATTTTCACCAGTGGGTTTAAAATTTCATGAGCCCGTAGGACGGTTGTATTTTGACGTGTTTGAAAACACCGTCTTTTGCAAAATGATTCCAAATCGGTGCAGGAAACACCGCAGTTCAAGAAGAATTAGTAAACAAAAACCGCAATTGCAAGGTACAAGTGTTATTTGTCACTTGCGTCAAATACAAGTGGTATTGTTCATTAATAGGCCTTTTGCAGTTAGAGGTCACATGGTACAAAATCCAACATACTGGAGAGCAAAAGAATGTGACAAGACTCCACTGGGAAAATGTAAACAAAAGAAAATCACGCTTTTCTAGTTAATTGTGTTTTATTTTGGAGTCTGGCACATTCTCTTGCGTTCCAGTATGGCTTATATTGTACCATATGACCTCCAGTTGCAAAAGGCCTATTACCCAATAACGTAATTGGTGTTTCCTGTTAATACCAAAGCTACAAAAAATACCAATTTTTTCAAAAGTCCTGATCATTTCCGAAGATTTTCCCAAATTGTTCGAATTTCTCCACAAATTTTTCCGAAAATTTTGAAAACTTTCCTAAATTTCCGATGAGTTTTGAAGATTTCCCGAAAGATTTTCTGAAGATTTTCCACAGGTTTCCGATGCTTTTCCGAAGCCTTCCGATGATTTTCCGAACATTTCGGAAAACTTCGGGACGATGCCGAAAACTTTCCTATATCCTTCAACAATATTCTCGATCATTTCATAAAATTGAAGTTTCTGGTGACTGTGCCAATTTATAACGATAAATGAACTGAATGGAATGCAATTTGGTCTGAATCATACGTGTGATTTCAAAATCGAATGAGCGCGCAGCGCTAGCTCGATTTTAAAGTCACAGGTAAGATGCACGACACTAAGATCAATTACCAATTAATTATATCCATTTTGAAATCACTTTTTTAAAAGCAAAAAGTTAAGCTTTTTGGTTAACGTTTGAAATCGATTGGCTGTTTGAACTTTTTCTGCTTTGTGTTTGGATGTTCTAAATGGTGCGATTAATTCTGTAATCACTGTTGTTGGGAACCAGTCAGAACGCGGGAATCACCAGTGATTACGAAATAGACATAATTAATTCTATAATCACTGCTGTTGCAGACCAATCAGGATGCAAGAATCATCAGTGGTTTCAAAACGGATATAATTAAGGTTTGAACTGCACATGTGCTCTTTAGAATTAATTACACGTTATTAAGGAAAAATTTACAATAAAACAACCAATCAGAAGCCGTGATTTTTGCCGTAGTTGTGGCATTAAACTAGAAATCGTTTGGTCATGAAAAAAAAGATAGCCGATCAAGATGCAGTGTTTTCTTAAGAAGATTTCGTGTCTTTTCAGTGATAAGGACTTTAAGCAGCTAGTACGGATACGGCTCAGACAACATCTACTGAAAACCAACTTTCTGGTTTTCTCTTTTCTTTCATTTGCCACCCATTCCTCTTTATTGTTTCTTGTATGAAGGAGTGCGAATCGACTGAACTGCAGACCTTGGTTGTAAAACAGAAAAATAACGGGACAAATTGTGTATCGATGTTTACGTACTCCAGAAAACCCCAAATCAATGATTTTCACGTAGTAATTTCACATTCGATGATGGCCAGCTGGTCAGTTTGGTGTATGTTCACGTGCAGTGAATTGTTCTCCTTAATTAAACCTTTTGTTTTGCGCCTTCCTCGCAGCCGTAGCCGAACTAGCTGCTTAAACTCCCTAATAAATGGACTACAGACATCGTCCCATTCCAAAGATATACCGAGAATTTCCATTGGTTTTCCAAACATATCCAAAGATTTATCAGATATCCCGAACTTTTCTGAAGCTTTTCTGAACATTTGCATGGATTTCCAAAGATTTCTTAATGTTACAGAGACTTTCCAAATATTTTCCGAAGTTTTTACGTTTTCGCACGTTTTCTGGACGTTCGAACACTTGTGAAGGTTTCCTGTCTAAATTCATGTCATGAAAACATCACGGTCTGACTAACATGTACGCAAGTTAAAATATAAATTTTTAAATAAGCAGGTTTGTTTTCGCAAAACCGTTATTTGTAGGTGAAAACTTTATCTCTATCGATTTCGACAAAATAATACAAATCCTTTAAACACGTATAAGAATGGCAAACACGACTGCTCCCGAAGTGTTAGCGAGAAGAACTCGCGTATTTGAGGAAGTGGGTAAAAATGCCACTGGTATAAAAGTATTGTTCTACAGGGGTACTGTTTTTGTTGATGGAGTTTAGCACGCACCACGACAAACGGCAGGGGCGATCTTGCGATTAAATTTTCTGTTGGTCTAGACTGCATAGCAGTCCATTTTTCTTTAGTTGAAACTTCTTACTTTCGGTCTTTTAGCGAAGATAGCGAATATTATACAGTCTTAGCAAGCGTTTTTACATGTGATTTTCTTTCCCATTCAATTCCTGCCTTTTGCCGTTTCACGTATACGTGTTGCATAATCTCTCTGATAATACGGGTTTGATCAACAAAGGTTGATATGGTATGTTTTTCGCCTGTGGGATTTGTTGTGTAGCTGACGTTTCGAGCGTTAGCCTTTTGTTGATCAAACCCGTATTCAGCTTACTCGCCAACGCAGAAAAAAGTGTTTTTCAAAACTATTCTTCCAGTGTCTGTCTGATAATACGTTGAGAGAAATCTTGATTCCTGATCTTTCGTTCATGATATATTTGTTTATGTTTGGGCAAAACTGAGCGAACAAGGAAAGTGATGAGAAGAAGACGTGACTAATTCTCGGTAATCCCAAAGTAATTCGTTGATTTCAGTTTGCAAAATGGTCAACATACATGTTGCGCACATAATTAATGTAATCGTAACGTCGTCGCATTCGGCTCAGTAATGATTGCTGATATGCAACTGTAAGTACTGTATCTGACCACGGATCTTTGTCGGCCTTCAAACGGCAAGACAAGAAGCCTGACTATAGACTCCCTTTGTGAAGGCAGCAAAACACCCCATTGCCTTGAAACTTCGACTTTTGGCGAAAATCGTCTTGGCAAACACAAACATGAGGAATTACGGGCTGCACGACATTTTGATGGCGATTGTCGGAATGGTCGAGCATAGACAAAATTTTCCACTTCGCCATTCTAAACTGGGAACATATATAATCTTAGTTGATTCACAGAAATAAGCTGATTGTATATCGCACAGAATCTTTACTAATAACTAGAATTCGAAGAGGGAGCCTTTTTTACTCACCTGTTGGTTTGTTGGGTTTTGTTTTTGAGTGGTGCCGTTTGGTTGTGACTTTTACGGAGTCTTTGGAACAACAAATGTTTCTCTCGTTTATAGCTTTTTTCCCGGAAAAACTTTGAATGCTATTTAGTTTAAGCAACTTGCAGTTTCGCAACGGACGGAAGGAATTTGTCGAATCAGCAAGGCCAGATTTTCATTTTCATCTGCTTTTTGTTATACAGTCTTTATAATTAGAAGAATTTTAGAAGTCAGTTTCGCAGGCTGATGCCGAACTGAACCAGCGCCATGATCCTTATGTGCACATGTAATATAGTTGAAGGAATTTGTCGAATCAGCTGGCTCTAAATTTCATTTTCAACTGCTTTTTGTTATACTGTTTTTATAATTAGAATCAATTTCTTAGGCTGACATCGAGCTAAATCAGACCCTTGATGATTATTTGCACAAGTAATATAGTTAAAACAATTTATCGAATCATCTGCGAGTGAGCTGGCTCCGAACTTAATTTCAGCCGCTTTTAGTTATAATCAGTCTTTCAAAGTCATACAAAGTATTATAAGTATTAAAAGTTATTTTCGCAGGCTAATGATCCTAACGTGCACAGTTAATATAGTTGATGTGGTTATTACATTTCTGCCTTCTTCATCCAAAACAACTCTTGGAAGCTTGTCGTCTATGTAAACGTGGAATGAACTATGTGTGTCGCGTACAGGAATGCATGAAATTCATTATCATGTGTGTGCGAGGTTAGCACAGTTGGTAAGGTCTCTGACTGCCAACGAGGAGGTCCCGGGTTCTATCACTGGCCTGGTCGAGGGTTTAACTTTGGGCGACCTTCTTTCGCCACACCGTCCGTGGACAGGGACGTTAAGCCGTTGGTCTAGTGTCTTGACGTTCTATTGGGGGACTTAAAAGAACCCGCCATAAGAGTAGGCTAATGCCGGTGTTGTGGTCAGTAATCTCATCTCTATATGCTCCGAGATCACACATGGGCCGTATAGCGGCAGCCAGAGGCGCCTTGTACATGCTTTCGGTTCGAACTCGTGAGCAACAGGTCTGAAAAGCCCTACGGGGAGCACCTGTATTCGTCATCATCATCATCATCATTATGTAAACACCACCTTAAATAGAAACTAGTCACCTGCCTGGGTTGGCGCTGAGCCCGATGGTTGACATTTCCAGTTTCGGGTTTACGCAACTGAATTTCCCAGGAATGCTTCGACACCGACTTTAATACATATTCCTGTATGTACGACTTAATGTAGAATTTCCCCTTACCCGGTGTTAAATTTAATCGACTATGGAACAACCGGGCCAAGATAACGGAAGTTCTGCTTTGCTAGTGACTACAATCAAGAGATAATAGAACTGTTTCTTTTTTTATATTTTTGTTCTTTTCCTATTGTTGTATCCCTTCTTGTGGTTGTTAAACTCTTGAGTTTGAAAATCTATTTACTTCAGAAAAATTTTTTTGTTGGGATACTAATTTTATGTAATAAAAAGGAACATACTTTTCTTTTTGGGAATAATTTGGCAAATTTCGGGCAGTTTTGAAGGAGAGTAAACGAGCTGATTGAAAGTTTAGAAGGTGAACTCAACTAGATGCTCAATCAAAGACTGTGAAAAGTAAAATCAAAGTTAAGGTTAACGGAATGTTTTATTTCGACCATTTTACTGGAAATCACTGACACCTTTCGAAAAATTGTTGGAGCCCAGAGTGGCATGTTTTCCATATCCTCACTACTGCTGAGTACAGTGTATATCGATTTCGGAAGGTTTCCGAATTTTAAAAAATTGTCAATAGCTTTCTGAGAAGTATTACGACATTTTTCAAGCTTACGAAAAGTTTTCTGAAAACTTTCGGCATTTTCCAAAGATTTCCAAAAATTGTCCGACCAGTGTTCCGAAAATTTGTGT
>JAOBYH010160980.1:0-10632 GCA_025403525.1 Umimayanthus kanabou
TCCCGTATTTATACTGGAGACGTAGAATAGCAGACGGATAATTCGTCTGGACGGATTATCCGTCTCTAGTATAAAAAACATGAGATCGATTTCTGTTGAAAACGTTTCAAAAGAGTTTATATGAAGAAAATTTATATGTGAAGTGCGTCGAGGATTGGACATGAGAAATGATCGACGCAGTTTAATTACAACTTAGGTATCTTCCCCGGCACTGCAGAGATCATGGCTTCGAATCCCGTTGGGGCCTGAAAAATAATTGAGGCAAATATTTGCAATGAAACAGCGAAGATTATTTCTCATATCCAGTAAATGCAGGTAAGGAATTGTGGAAATATCAATGCTATTAATGGGGATGATGATGAACATGATGATGATGGGGTTGATGATGATGATGATGATGGTAGTGTTGATGATGATGATGATGATGATGAAGGTGATGATGATGATGATGATGTTGATGATGGTGATGATGATGATGATGATGATGATGATGATGGGGTTGATGATGATGATGGGGTTGATGATGATGATGACGATGGGGTTGCTCTGATATCACAAGGAGATAATTTTTAATAGCTCTTAAACATAAAACTATGCTAATCATTCAAAATATTACAAATATTAAGTAATACAAAGATAAAAATTTCGCTTCACCCCCCCCTCCCCCGCACATCCAACCCAAACACACCAATAATTCTGGAATCTATTCCCGATCCCCACCAATTATATTAAGAAAAGTTAAAAAGGACTAACAATTAGAGGGACAAACTGGTGTAGATAAGCTGCTACTGTGTAGGATTTCGAAGATGATCTAAAAGTTCGTGTTTGAAGGAGGAAAAGGATGTAGAAGACGTGGTGGTGGCAGGTAGAGAGATCCACAGCTTGGCACCTTTAAAAGCAAATGATTTCTCAGCAGTAGCGACTTTAAATTTAGAGAAGTGGTTAGTGTGAGCGTGACAGGTGGAGATATTGTGAGAGTCACTAACTTTGCAAAACTTCTTGGACAGATAGGGAAGGCCACCAATCTCATAAAACAAAGCAAAGAGAACTAGTCACTAGAGGTCCACTACATTGAGGGTTGTCCAATACACACGCACTGACTCCGATCGTAAAAGGTACTTGACCGATGGTGACCGATCGAGACGGACCGTTACGGATTGACACGGTCGAAGACGGTCGGTGTCAGGTCGTGAGGGACTTAGAAGAATCTCTATCACTTTGTTGAGGTAAGGGGTGGGTATAAAACTTGACCGATGGAGGGATTTTTCTAAGTCCCTCACGACCTGTCACAATCGATCACCATCGGTCAAGTTTTATATCCACCCCTCACCTCAACAAAGCGATAGAGATTTTTCTAAGTCCCTCACGACCTGTCACGATCGGTCAGTGACTGTAACCATCGGAGTCAGATCGTGTATATTGGACATGACTGACTACATTTATGCGTATTTTTCTATTTTTGACACTCCAGGCTTACATGACGTGCCTGGATATATTACGAGGTGGAGCAACAGCATCCGGGATCTACCAGTGATCCAACAATCTCCGAGTGTTCTGCCACATGTCTCCAGGAGAGGGCTCGGCCTGGACGCTTTTCATGTCCCAGAGTTTTGCTAACAGAGGCATGGTTGAGTTCAGAAATAAAAGCCTTGGGACTGATGCACCTGTAAGCGCTACTCGACCAAACTGGGAAGCTTATCGACTCTCCTATCAGGTGAGTGCTAGATAGCAACTATTCCCAAAAGCCACGGTAGGCGATATAATCTTCTAGGCGCTGACATTAAGAAGATGTAATTTGCAAGCTTATCGACTCTCGACACTCTCTTTTTGGGTGAGTGTGGGGTGATTAAATAATGGTTCAAGTAAGAACTAAGCAGGCCAACGAAAAGTAATGCAAAAAGGTTCTGATTGCGATGTTTTTTAAACCATTCTGCTCAAAGGCTAAAACATGACAACGTACCAAAACTTCATCAACTAGACATTTGTTTAACTCTACTTCACTAGTTTATTTTTTTTCAGTGAAAACTCTTCTGAGATTTTATGCAACAAAAACTTTATATGAGGAACATAAAAAATGCGAAGCCTTTCTTGGCTGTTGTTTTGTAATCTAAACGATTGGATGAAATTTTGTAGCACAATCGAAACTTTGCTTTGAAATAAAGTTTTATTACATTTTATTTCAAAACCATGTTGTGTCGAAATTGATGTATTCTCAGTATCAAAATCTAAACATTCTAATGTGGGAAAAGCGAAACACCCCAGAACAATAGAAGGCTGCCTATTTTTCCATTGAACCAGGGCAACGGTGAGTTTTATTCGTCCGAGTTTCTCAATGTTCCCATTTACGAAGATTGAAGGCGATGATGAGGCAAAAAAATGTACAATTACAAAAATTGTTGTCTTGAAATATACTCGTTTTGCTCCGCGCTGAAAAAACTAGCTACATCATTGTTTAGAATGTTTAGATTTAGTTGATAACATGTGGATGTTTTATGCTACAATAATTCTTTATCATCGAATTTTGAAGGAAATGGTCAACTTGAGTTCTCACTCAACTCATTGGCGTGTGACATGCAGTTATGACGTGACAGGACCAAGTCAGCGTGACTCAGTGCGTTACAAGCTCTCTAATTTCAACCCTATTACATGGCAAGGCAGGGATGCTTGCATGAAGGGCGAATATGTTAACATTAAGGGGCGAGAGTGCTTTGGTTGTACTGTCACATGGTATCAAACAGCCAATGAGATGCTTCATCTTGACACAACCTATGTACCTTGCGATTTTGGTGCCGGTCTCATGTTGAGCAATGCCGATGCGTTTGGTTTTTATAAAGTAGTCGACCCTGCGTTTCGTTGTACGTCAGGCAACAGCGCAACGACCAACCACTGGGTTGGTGGATATCTGTGAAACAGGCTTAATTTGTATGTGTGACTAGATGGATTTGACATCGGATAGTGTCTTTCCTCTATTAGGCACCTAGTCTTTAACGAGTCCCTGCCCTTCCTATTTGACATGGGATAGTGTATTTCCTCTATTAGGCACCTAGTTTTTAACGAGTCCCTGCCCTTCTCATTTGACATCGGATAGTGTATTTCCTCTATTAGGCACTTGGTCGTTAACGAGTCCCTGCCCTTCCCATTTGACATCGGATAGTGTATTTCCTCTATTAGGCACCTGGTCTTTAACGAGTCCCGGCCCTTCTCATTTGACATCGGATAGTGTATATCCTCTATTTGGCATCTAGTTTTTAACGAGTCCCTGCCCTTCCCATTTGACATCGGATAGTGTATATCCTCTATTTGGCACCTAGTTTTTAACGAGTCCCTGCCCTTCTCATTTGACATCGAATAGTGTATTTCCTCTATAAGGCACTTGGTCGTTAACGAGTCCCTGCCCTTCTCATTTGACATCGAATAGTGTATTTCCTCTATTAGGCACCTAGTCTTTAACGAGTCCCTGCCCTTCTCGTTTGACATCAAATAGTGTATTTCTTCTGTCGCACAAAGATCGTGTACAAACATTTACAATACGTGTACAAAGATGTAATTATCACGCTACCGCCAACCATGAAAGTTATAACTCTTAGAGTATTCATGATAATCGAATCACATTTTTGGATTTTTCCTCCAATTTATCAGGTAAGATAACGTTATGTCACTTTTTGCCAAATTTGATAATTTTCCGTTTCTTGCCATTTTATTCGGTTTTAAAAAATGAGATAAATAAACCTAATGATGTTAACCGCTTCTATGCAAAATAAAAGTATGTTCGGATAAATAGTCCATTTCACAGTTCCTGAAACCGGGATTCTACATGAAACCGAGGCGAAGGTTGTCGTCGCAGAGTTAGAGAAGTGGAAATAATTATCATAAGAAAGGAACTTATTAGCATGTCTATTATTTCCACTTCTCTAACTGTGCGAGCACAACATTCGCCTCGGTTTCATGTAGAAGCTTGGTTACCTTTCAGGAACTGTGAAATGGACTATTAAGGTACGGTTTAATGACGAAAGATAATCGCACAATAGTGTTATAGTAAAAAATCAAAGTTGGCGAACGGATGACGTCACGGTGACGTCTTGATCATGAATTGAACTTTTTGTGCTTGTGAGCTGTTTAGTTGACATTTATTCAAATTCCAGCAGAAATATGAAAATTAATGCACGTGACAATCTTGACCAAGAAAACCTCTCCCCCACCCTTCAGTTGGCAAATACCAGCTTCAAATACTGTCGAGTTTTCATTCAATCATGCTTTTTCCTATATATATTGTGGGTAACAGGCTGCCTTAAGGTAGTGTTTAAATGTAAAACTTGGAAAAATACAACATAGAGAAACGATATGAAAAAGTCAGTTTTTTAATTACATTACTTCAACATGACGTCACTAATATAACTTAATTATGACAAACTATTTGGTTTTTGGAGAACTATATAACTGTCGAGTTTCATTGCAATAGCTTTTATACTTAAAAGTCATCCTTAACTCTTGTCGTTACACCTTTCCTCGCCCCCAGTCCAAGGAACGCCAAAAAAGCCCAGTCTGAATAGGGTTAAAAAATAAGCTTCTAAAATCTTCGCTAACGTCTCAGTTCTTCAGATAAATCCCCACAATTTTCACAGTTTACTAACTTTGATTTGCTCTTTTCATTTCTGGCAAGTAAAAAGGGCTAATATCAAGTTTTCCACTGACATGGCAATTCGTGACAAAGATCTTTTACTCTTCTTTGTGTCGGTGAGCAGCAGGCAGATGTCATGACTAAGTGTAAATTGTCATTTTTGTGTACGTGTTTTGATTAGTAACTTAAGGTCCTGTAATACTGATAAAATTCATGAATTATGTAAAATGTCATGTTTTCGTGTTAAACCACTTTGAGGATAACTGGGTTTTTTTCTTTAATCATAGTAAAACATTGTTCGCTTCATTATACATATAAACCAGTTTCGCAATTATACTCTGTGTAAAGTAGCGGTTTTACGGGTGGCCACACCCTCCCTGCTGACTTTATTTTGTGACATTTTTGAAGTGTGTTTTATTAAAGACCTTTTTACCTTCGTCGCCGAATCTGTCATGTTTAGAAATCGCGTGAGTCTGCTAGACTTGCTCTGTGCATAATTGTGAAAGTGGCTAATTATAATTGTTCTTACTCTGCTAGTGATTTTAAAATATATCATATATACTATAGTGTATTACAGGAGTTCGGCTACTGACAACAATTCTATCTAAACTCATGTAACAACACAATATATTTAACGTGTATTAACGTTAGCCATTCGTTGACCCTCTTGTGTTACTAATGACGCTTGGAGATATTGAACTTATCTTCTTGTGTTCAAATTCATTCGAAGATGAAATCCATATCTCCGCACGCCCATGCATTATTACTTATTTATGAGTTACTACAAATTTCTGATATAGTCCACCTGTTCTATGAATGAACGAGCAATCTCTAAAGAGTGAGCCGGATTTCAATTTTGAATTTGATTTGCTTTATAACCATGAAAAAATATTATTTTGTAACAAGCTACGAAAGTAGCGGCATTGACCAGATACGAAAAGTTATACACATTGAAAAGTTTGAAACAATAAGGTGGTCTGGCCGAGTAGTTCAAGTGCTGACTAGTAAGCCAGAGTTTCGCAGGGTATAATAGAAAGGATTGTTGTCTTTCCTTTTACGCATGTTATTTAATATTTTATTTATGACATGAAACAAATTTTACATAATCCATTTGAAATCTTCCCATAATTAACGCTGTAGGCTCAAAAGGAAGCTAAACTTCAAATATTCCGTAAATGCTTGGTTTGACTCTGTTAACTTTATAAGGCTTATTATTTGAATGAAACAAAAAGCAAGAGACGTGCAACCAAAAAGTCAGCAAATTCAGGCCTGCTATGGCTTGTTATAAGTACAGTGATCTGAAAAAACTTGCAATCTTTTGTAGCTTACTAATTTGGCCAAGTTCTGCAAATGCAAAAGTAGCAGAATATCGCTTTTTATCTGGCGGGTTGATAACGAAGTTGAACGCATCCCTTCAGGGTCACAGCAAGGAAACACTGTACACACAGGTATGTTCAAGTCCTTCAATTGTCTGATTGGTGTAAACCCAAGCTTAGCCGCTTAATGAAAAAGCAGTTTTACTTCCCCTATCGCAATATTTTTCCCTCGTTAAACAAATTCTGCGGTGGAGAATGTTACCAACTTCTGGTATCTAAAAGGAGACCAAGATTGGCTCATCTACAGAAAATAATAATGCTTTTCCTTAACTCATCAATTATCATGCAAGCAAAAGATTATATCTCCTTTGTGAAGGCTTTTGAAACGCAGCTTATAAGTATATTAAACAGCTAAATGACTATCGCCTTAGAATTTATACAAATACATTTATTACATCCATCGCCTCTGAAATTGAATTAGTATATTTCATTGCACTAGAAAAACTTTGATCAAAGTAGATAAGATTTTATCAACTGATTCTTGTTTATCCGTTATGTTAACGCATTCGCCGAACTAGCTTTTCATAACTTTTGTGTTTCGTTTGCCGCTAACTAGAACGTCGTTTCGTTCATCTTAAGCTTTCTTATTTCTTGACTTCTAAATCTTGTTGCATTTTGTAGATATTTTTAAAGATTTATTCCAATCCACAGATAAATGTTTATTTGCAAGCGTTTCCCTTAAACCCAATCTAGTTAAGCTTTCGAAAAAAAGCTGTTACCATGATATTTTACAATTTGGTTGTACATCGCTATTAGATTTTTTTCTAAGAAAGCGCTACATGAGATTGATGTTAAGATTGTAATAAAACTTTCAGTTCCCATACTCAAAGAATAGGACGTGTTTTACATTTTTATGAGAAAAAACAGTTTTCTAATTATCTGTGGACGTTCTTTTGATTGTAATTTCTTCGTGTGTACATCTTAATATTAACTTGAGCCACAGCCAAACTGGTATTTTTTTTAGAGGTTCAAACAGCTTTTTTTAACGAGTACCCCTACCGTTTGCTATTGGAGGCTCCGCGGAAACAAACAAATATTTTCATTCTATTTTCACTGATTGCTTTTTAACATAGAAACTCTGGATCTTTTGGAAAAACACGGCTATTTGGGTGGAGGGGAGGGGGTGATTTGAAACCCCTTCTACTTTCAATAGGCCTCCTCCGTTAATCTGAAATTTGTTTAACAGTATTTAGACTTTAAATTAAGAGATGTCAATGTGTTTTCTAATTGGTTGCCATAGTTGTCATGTAAAAAGATGCATATTCCATACCATCTTCATAAGGATCACAAGACAAATATTTTTAGCCTTGTTTCCTGCTTGTAGTAAAAAAGTTTTACGAACACTAAAAATAAACACCTTTCAGAGAGTTGCTTCTAGACTATTCCACTTTCGTAAGAACCAGATGTACTAGCCGAGTCTCATAGTTTTCTTTTCCTATTTAAGGCTTGTTTAAATTTCTATAACTATTGTAGGTTGTAGTTTGCTATAGGTGCAAACTTGAATTTGCTATATATTTGCCACATTGGCAAACATGAGTAAATCCAACTTTTCGTGCAGTGTTCCAGGTCATCCAATACCATTCCAGGTCGTTCTAGGTCATTATACACATTCAAGGTTATTCCCTATATTCTAGGTCATTCCATTCCATTCCAGGTCATTCCCTGCCGTTTCCAGGTTACCCCATTCCATTCCAGGTCATTCCAAACCATTCCAGGTCATTCAATTCCATTACAGATCAATTCCATACTATTCCTGCATGGTCATTCCATACCATTCCAGGTCATTCTATACATTCATTCTATACATTCATTGTGTGTGCGAGGTTAGCGCAAGTGGTTAGATCTCAGACTGCCAGGTCGAGGGTTGAAATTTGGGCGACCTTCTTTCGCCACACCGTCCGTGGACAGGGGCGTTAAGCCGTTGGTTAAGAACCAACACATTTGTCGATAAGAGTAGGCTAATCCGGTGTTGTGGACTGTTAACTGAGGGCACAACTTAATGTCTCAGACAAAAAAACCATTGTGAACCGCTTATAGCGGTCAGGCTAAGACCCTCAACTACCGAACCTTGCATTTGTTGTAAACATGTTGCTGAAAAGCCCCGCGGGGAGCACCTGAAAATGTATGTATGTAAGGTCATTCCATACCATTCCGGGTCATTTCAAACTTTTTCAGGTCATTCATACCATTCCAAGACATTCTATACCATGCCAGATCATTCCTACCATTCAGTTCCATGTCATTCCATACCAGGTCATTCTATGCTATTCCAGGTCATATTTATACCATTCCAGGTCATTCCATTCATTCCAGGCCATTTTATACCATTCCAGGTTTTCCATAACATTCCTTTCTATTCCATACCATTCCAGGTCACTCTATTCCATTCCTGGTCATTCCATACCATTCCAGGTCATCCCATATTATTCCTAGTCATTCCGCACCATCCAAGGGCATTCCCATACTATTCCAGGTCATTCAATCCCATTAAAGGTAATTCTAATCCATTCGAGGTCATTCCATTGCATTCCAGGTCATTCCATACCATTCCAGATCATTCCATACTATTCCACGTTATTCCATACCATTCCAGGTTATTCCCTTCCAGGTGTCAAAAAATTACCGAAGAGGCATTCCCTCCACTGATAGTTTTATTCGATAAAATTGAGGTCAAAACCTCAGTTTGATATTTCCCGTAGAGACCTCACTCTCTGTAGTTAAATAATTAACAAAACCTACTTGCCCGATACCGAATTGGGCTGAGAATTTGCTTTAGAGACGTACGACTAACACATTTTGAAACAACTGCAAAACAACGCTAATTGCAAAAAGTTCTTAACTCAACCGAATTGAGCTGAGAATTTGCTTTTGTTAACCAAACTTTTAAATAATAACAGAGGATCATCAAAATAGACAAGGCGCAGAGATCTTGGGAAGTGATTGTGGTGTTTAATTTTCTTAGGGACAGATGCAGTGTCACCACGCGTGTTTGGCAGGAGACTGGTGCTTATCCTACAACTATAAGATGGCCGGTAATGATGACGTCACGCCAGCACGCTGTGAACTCAACAACAGAGGTGTCGATCGCGCTGAGGAAACTGACCAACTAAGCGTTAGAAGTGGATTTGTTTACGTCCAGGTCAAGGAGAAGAACTCGGTAAGATTGTGCAGCTGAACAGGAATAAGTTTTAATCTATTTACCTGCTTTTGCCAAAATGCATGTTTATTCTACAGTCCTTTGACATTCCCAGATTTTGTTTGAAAATTTCTTAAAGGAGCTTAAAATACAGATAACCGTTGATCACATCCGAATGCATAAAAAAGTAGACAGAGCAATAAGAACGTTCTTATGTTACTTCAGTCTGTACTTAGCTGCACTTGTCAGTTAACCCTATCCAGGCCGGGGGGGCAAATTGGTCCCCCACTTGCTTTTCCTATGATTTCTCCTAACTGGATAAAGATAATGACGCCAGAATTTATCACTTTTCGTCAAATTTTATGGCGGAGATGCTCACATGCACTTAAAGGCAATGTCACTTAAGCTGTTGCAATGGCAACTAGAAGTTGAGAAGTCACTCTAACTTACAATTTTTGCTTTTAGACAATTCTTTGAAAACAGAGACTTTAATCCGTTAAAATATTAGTTTTATTGCTCTTATAATTGTTACCGACTTCATAATTTTCTAATCATGGTCAGTTTTGATAATATTGATTTACATTATGCTGACAGCAATGCATTTTGGGAGTTTTCATGCATTTTAGATATTAATATTGTGTCAGTCTTGGCATGTTTTTGCAGGAATATTTGATTTTTGCTATTGGTTACATTTAATAGTACCACGGAAGCATTAATACTGTCAACAACAACAAAAATAGAAGGGTTTTACCTCGTTGCCATGGCAACCAAATTTGCTTTTTAAAGTTTGAACCACTTTTGTGCCGTCAAATATACCATTTTGCTAATCCAAATTTTTGCTAGATCCATTCCTTCGTAGGGGCTAAATGCAATATTTTTGTTGAATTAATGAGCCAAAATTTGACCGAGTAATGACTTTTAGCCCCCACAAGGGAATGGATCTTGCAAAAATTTGCATTAGCAAAATGGTCTGTTGTAGCCATTTCTTTTCCACATAAAAATATTTGGTTTTAATAAACTTATCTTCTGTCTGTTCAGAACAGATAACTTAAAATAAGCACTTTAATGACTTATGATTAGTGAATTGTATCTTTAGGACTGATTCAAAACGGCGGCTTCCATAGATAAATATTGTGTTTTCTGGATTTTTTTTTTGTTTTATAAGCACTTTCTAATTACAAAACACAAGTTAGCCTCAAAATAACCTACTGAAAATATGATATAACATACTGTTAAATAGTAATTTAAACAATGGTCTTATTATGACGTCATTATGATGTCATGATAACGAAGAAACCTCAATATCAGAAGTGATAAAGATTTTGACCCTTCAGATAAATTTCGCTAGGTTGTTTCTCAATTACCGTAACAAAGCAGGAAGAAACAGAGAACAAGTAAAACAGGCTAAAAAAGGCTATTCAATGACCTCATTATGTAGATCGTGGGCCAATTAGTATTCCTACCAAGTTTCAAACGAATACACCTAATAATAAGGAAGTTAC
>JAOBYH010161091.1:0-17846 GCA_025403525.1 Umimayanthus kanabou
GGGTCAGGGGTGGGGGCCGAGTTAGCTGGATTTTAAATTGTTATCAGTCAGTGCATAGCCACGAATATATTTGTTAACGGTTTTAAATGTGGCAACTACGCTATGACGTCACATGTCTACCCGCCATCTTGGATTTTATAAGGAAGATATTGTGTAGTTTGGATGACGCTATACATAGTCACCTTAACTGCCATAAAGCAAGTTCAAATGTTTAAAAAAGCGCTAATGAGAAATTTAATTAATTGTATAATGAAAACATTTTAGTTTAAACTCTAAAAAAGGTGCTAGAGTGGAAGACATTTTGAAATTTGTGGGATGAAAATGCCAACCAAAGCGTGGTTGTCATGGAAATTCATCGCATGGAATCAAAAAAAATTATTCCTTGATGAGCTCTAGGAAAATCCTTAAAGGTTGTAATGCTAATGCTGTTTACGTTTTGATCTTTTTCATAGCAACAGTCCAGTTATTATAAACGGCAATGAACACCTGATTGGATACTCGTCGCAAAGTTCAACGAGTTATTTCTGGATATCATTTCAGGCTCGACAATTACGAATACAATTCTGACGTATATGTACAAATCCATTCTTGGCATTTTATCCAATCATGATTCAATGCTGCTGTTCTTATCTCAAGCCTATAAGAGAAACACTATTTGAATTATTGCAAGACTTCGGATCATTGGCGTTTTCAAGTTGTTGCTGCAATCCAAAATAATGAACTATAAATTACAGGAGACAAACCTCGACAATCAGACATCTTATTCAGTCAGAAAAGAAGACTTATCGGTATACAAAAATATTGGAGGTCGAAGGGGTCGTCTGACTATTTCCAACTCAGGCGGTTATGGCGATTTAACAGTGGAGTCTCGATCGATTCGTCGAGCCGAGATATAGAATAGATATTTTTTTAAAAAAAGACTAAAGCGCAAGGAGCTCTTGTCACCGCTTTATCGCGAAGAAAGAAAGCTGCCAACCAAAAAAAAAATATATGTTTCAACTGAAATAGATGAAGGTTTTTCATGACTGTTAAAAAAGCTTTTTACTTTTATTGCTTTCATATGGATTAAAATACAGGTATAAAATTCCGATTTTCAATGTAATCTTCAATAATTGCCAGTCCTTTAGCGTTACCTGGCTGGCGCATAACTTGAATAATAATCGCTATAAATGACAAACATTATTACGCTTTTTAAAGTAACAAACACTTTGACATGTTGCAAAAATATGCAGTCTTCAAACAGACACAAACTCAAAGATTCGTTTTTGTTTTTTTAACTGATTAAAATCAGCTCGATTGCGTAGCCCTAATTCGTCAATGTGGCTAAAAGAAGAAGTAATAATAAAATAACATTTTGCTTCATTGGCGCCATTTCCATTAGCTCGGTCGAGATTTTATTTTTTGAGTCATTCGAAAAAGTTTCAGAAGCACAGCTGGTAATCCATTTGTACCTTCTTTTAGCGGTTTTACATATTTATCAACAGTGACTCCTTTTATTTGGAAAACAAAAAGTATGGATCTTTCGATCGGTGGTACACTGGTACTTGAGCTGCTTACTACCGTCAAATTTGAATATCAAGACAAAAAGAATATCGGTATCATTTCAGATTTTTCTTGTTTACCAGTTTTCCGTACAGCTTTATAGTGTTCAAAAAAATGTGAGATTGTATTGAATTGAAATGACTAAAAACAAGATCACACGTCCATAGGCCGAAAAATTGCTACTAAGTGTCAAAAACATGAAATTAGAATTAGGGAAAAAGTATAATTTTGTTTTCTGTATATTAGCCTATTGAACGTTGGTTTGCCTGCTTTGTTTTATTAAGATCCCTGCTGGTTGTCCTTCATCTAACAAAACTGATGTGTTCTTTTTGTGATTAGTCTATTTAAAATCAAATTAATTATTACCTTGAACATATCTCAGGAGCTTTGAAGTTTTTCGCGACGTTCAGTCTGGAGCGCGCTTTGTTCGCGAAGCTTCACGCTGCTACAATAATTCTTGTAGATTTTTCTTAATTTCCGGGCTAGTGGTTCAGTGAAGTTCGATTTTCTTTTTATCCTTGCCGTCTAATGTTTTGAATGAGTTTGGTGACCGTCGCGTTACATGCAGATAATATTTTCTATGATATGGCTGATGCCGAACCGCTCGGTTTCAACTCATGAACACATTTTCAAATGCATGGTCCTTAGATTGTGTTTCTTGTGGCTCCAAACATTAAACATAATAGTATAATAAATCTAGAATTGCCTTTTTGTTGTATTTATAATGCCATACTTCTTGATACTTTGCAAGCGTATCTAGTATGTACAGCAGCCAGTCAAACTTCCACGTAGGTAATTTTTCTAAATATAACAAGAATTTTCGTAAAAATGCTTACCTTCAGACGAGAAAGTAGACAGCAGACTATAGCCCCAGTATTCCGCAACGATAAAGTTGTGTTTATCCAAGCAATGGAATCGCTGCAAGCTTTTTCTAACCGTCCCAGATACTTTCAAGAATTACACTGACGCCTGTGAGATATTTAATGGAGTCAGCTGGTATGTCGATTTTCTTACGAGAAGTCGTTTTGCTTCGAGAGCGATGATTTTCTTAAATCACTCTTCGCGGCCTAGAGACGGCTTTGCTTTGCGTGTGTCATAATTTAGCATATGAAATCCGGCGAGGTCTGAAGTCTTTTATATATTAATATATCAGTCAGGAACTTGCGTGGAAGAGATCGGGATTCGAGGGACATTACAGGAATCCAGTGGCTGGCGGCGTTCGCTATCTTAATCACTGCAGCTTAGCGTTTAGCTAATATTTGTTTCTCGTTTTCCTGGGAGTCAAGTTTACTTTGAATGAATCCTTCATTTGGTTTACTGGACGCATGGAAAACTCATCAATTTTGCCGTCAAGGAAACGGAGATTAAGGTAGTTCGCAGTTTATGTGACTGATGTTGATCACTAAATTGAATAAATGCCGCATTTTTAATTTCTCTGGCATGTGACTCTAACTCAACAAACAGAGTGGCCAAAAAAGTTTGTAGTAGGCAGCGTTAGAAATTTCCGCTCCAACTGTGAAGTTATTGCTTTTCCAACTGCGATCGAAGGGAGTTTCGCCGGTGTGCCAGCGGTTTTTGATCAGAAGCACTTTGTGAGCGTGTTTGCGGCGTGAGTACTTGATGAGAGTTTTGCAAACAAACGAAAGTAGCAAGGAAATTAAAGCGAAGAGATGCGAATTTTAAGAAGTGTTTCGAGGGACCAGCTGATTGCCCAAGGCATGGTTGTTTACAAAACTTCACTCCCAAAGCTACTCAAGATATTCACTGTCAATTGCCGAAATGCACAAAAGTAACATAAATTTTCACAAGCTCTACTCTCTACTCAGTTCGTAAAAAATGTGCCCAAATTGATTTTCCATCTTCTGCAAACATAAGGAAACGTTTTATAATTGTGTTTGCGTGGGAGAAGGACTACAACGTCCAAAATGTTCACAGACTTACGACAGTTGCGTGTAGTATGTGTTCAGCATAGTGCCTTTAATACCTTTATAAATAAACATTCACAAAGTGAACACTCGTACACAATTTTATGACCTTGCCTTAAAGTAATCTCAGCGTGATTTTGACCTATAAAGTTTTTTAAAAATAGCGTTAAACGGCCTTAGGCTAGGCAATTGTGCCTTGTGTCTTATTTCAGCATATAAAACATACAATTTACTGACTAAACAAAACTGAGAATCGTGTTAAAAGTCTTCTTGCTTTATTTCCTTGCATGCATGGGTATTGTCAAATCGTGTGGCTTGTTTTCGACTAGGTACGGTTTGCGAGCGACTACGGAGTTCAACGTTTTCAAAAAATGTTTGCTTGATTTTTAAAATGATTTTTAGTTCGCTAATAGGTTTTTGCTGCATGGCTGATTATCAACAATGATAACTGAACTGGGCAACAGTTCAAAGCAAAGAGTATATACCACACTATTGGCCGCTATTTATCTGAACGACTGAACTGAGATTTTCTATTAATACCAAACCATCAGTCTAATTCTAATTTCGAGATCTCAGTGAATCCTTGTTCGGTTCTTGAAAGATCCTTTTCACTGATTAAGAAATTAGTCTACAAATAGAATAAGCTCAGTTATATCTTGTTTTAATACTTATTATTATCATGTTGTGCAAGTAATCTATAAGCATTAAACATGATTAAACTATAATTTGGTATATTAAGAGAGACTCTCGATTTATACTTTTCCCCCTGATCTTCAAGCGCTTGTTTCACAGTTACATGTACTTGTCTATAAAAAAACCCAGATTATTTGGTAGCTTTTCTAAAGTCAAAGAGCTTTAAGGCGCCGAACGGAATTCACTTGCTATAATAAATGTGTATTCAGTAAATTTCTAAACTGAAAGAAACTATCGTGTGCATTACTCAGTGTAAAACCGATCTGCAAACGGATCGACGTACACGTGTTTGAATCGCACGTTATACAATCTACTACGTACAGGTTACGGCTGGATGGGCGATCATGTCAAGTTTGTCGCCTTTCTTTCCCTCTCGTAGATCGATATCGGAGCTCAAGAACCGGTTTAATAGAATACAATATTCAATTGAACATAAATGCCAGTTTACTTGCATGACAAGATTAGAAACTTTGTCTGTGATACAAATGAAGCTTCTCCAAAATTCAAACCCGCGTTAAAATGTTTTAATCTGTATTTAGTGTATACGTAGTTGAGTCCATACTGCGGATATTTTCCCGCAGGCTGATTCGGGTTGAAACAAGGCGTTCACCCTTAATTTGTTGCTTTGAAGACATCAATGATATTGTTTTTTGGTCAAGAAGGTTACCCTATTGATTCGAGGAGTCAATATCACAATATCGTCAGATTAAACAATACCACAAGAACAAGATATCATAAACTCATTATGCAGTCCACTCAAACAGAATCAGTGATATACTAAAATGTTCTGCATTGTCACGAAAAGTTGCTGAGGCAACACGTGACTCCCTTTGACTCAATTCTAATGGAACGTCACTGATATACTAGTATTTTGAGTATATATGCTAGTAGTGTAATGTAGCGGGGTTTTTTTTATTTAGCTGTCAAGCAATTTTGCTGAGTAATTTGGGTGCCCGGGGGGAGGGGGGGGGACTCCCATATAAAATAGGCGGGGATGCTTGTCGTACCACTTAGGGGTTAAAATCCTGGGTTTTGGTACCGCTTGGGGTGTTCAAAGCAAAATACTTACATTTGCATACAACTCCGTACCTTTTAGGTGTGCCACAGTCAATTGAATGGCATTTAATATAAACATCAGCTTATATAAGTTTTTATCTTTATTGCTATTAAATTCATTGAAACTAATTGTTTATCTCTAGTTTCTGATTGGTACCTTTTAGGGGTAAAATTCTGCTTAAGCCACACCCAGATTGGTACCTTTTAGGGGTTCATTTAAAATTTCCCGGCCAGCATCACCGCCCTTTTTATATGGGAGTCCCCCCCCCCCCGGGTTTGGGTGTTAATGTGTTAGTTGTTTTGTATCCAAAACCAGCTGAAGTCACGAACATTTTTTTTTTGGACTCTAAATACTTGTCCTGCAGTAACTATTTGAAAATATTCTGAGCTCTAGCAAGTTCCACTTTGTCCTGTAGTACTAAATACTATGAAAACCATTTTGATGCAGCTTTTAAAAAAACAGGAAGTCACAAGACCCGGACAACTATAAACTTGTAATAATGTGTCTCTTGTAATACTGCATGAAACTCACACTCAAAAGAATCTCATTACAGAAGAGTAAATTAAAGTGGCTTAAGGCAAGAGATTTAAGGGGAGGGGCAAAGGAAGTTGTGGTTTTACCCTCTGAAGTACCTAGTGACAAGAGCCATCTTCATAAAGAGGGATTCACGGATGGATTGGGTTTACCACAAAGCAAAGCCGGAATAACACTATTAATAGTCCCTGGACGCATGCTTCACCTTGCTCGCGTACAAACTCCACTGACCATGTTTGGTTCTTCCCGTCACGTACTAAGGATTTCCCAAGGCCAAGGACAAGACCAGGCTCGTTTTTGAATAGACTTGTTATTCCCAATAATTAATATTCAGGATTAGATTTTGTCGCTATAAAGTAACAAATTGTTATAACAGGCATAATGTTTCTTGCTGCTTGGAAGACTGGAAATTGAACTCTTAATTTCTTTATATAAAGAACAAACTTTCTAAGGAATCGTGGTGCTTGGATTTCACGCAACCCAGTTTTAGAATGCTCTTGTACATCACTAGTTCATGCTATATGTTTCAGATCCACGGTAAACTCGCTACAGATTTTCAGCTCAGTATAGAACGGATATTTTATATATAGAAAGTCGAATAATTTATGAACAATCTGAGACCGTGAATTCGCTCAAGATACCAAGCCTTGGCCAAAACCATCTGGTCCTTTTAAAAAAGAGCGTGTAATTAAATTCTTGCAATTCTCGGTAGTTTAGGTAACTTTTTTCAGTTAAAACACAACCTAGGTCATTCAATCCACGTTCTTAATTACAAAGACCTGACCACGTGCCGCTGGATTAAACATTTCCTCATGAAGTTAATTGAAATAGTGCTAATTTAGCGTTATGGGACTCTACCGCACGGAACTGCTGTGATGTGCTGTGTGCTAAGGGCGTTAACGGGTAGTTTACCAACACTGCGTCATTTTTAACCGAAGGAACGTGGAATATATATTTATAAAAATACCACCATTTCCCTGAACAAACTGTTTTGTCAAACTTTGACCTTGTATATCCGGAATAACTGTGAAGCAACAACGCCCACACATATCTACCTAATCCGAACTGTGAACGGTGGCTGCAGTATTGGAATCTGTATTATTGTATAATCTACAGGCATTGACAGCAACATTTTGGTAATGCATCTAGAGAAAAAAGTTCAGGAATTTAGGATTTTGTGAATTATGAATTTGCTATTAAAGTGTTTGGTGGAAATGGCACAAATAAAGCTTCTTTACCTCAGTCGCCGTTTCCTCGGGGTTTATTGAGTTATACTTGTTAATTTTCGGGCCATTCATTAGAGATAAGAAGTGAATCAGATGTATTGGAGTTCCCCCAATAATGTACAAGATAGTAGAAGCTTTATGTGTGTCATTTGTACTATAAAGACTACATATTAACTACTCAGGTTCAGGAAAACGATATATTCCAATACCGGCAAAGTCCTTCAAGTAAAATGGAATCAATCATCAATCATCATCGCTCTACCTGCCTAAACATATAAACTGATTTGTAATTGTATCGGCCACAATTAAGGTACTGTAATCTGTATCAATACAAAACAAAAAAGACGCGTCAATAATGGAAACCTTTGTTAGACGGGCAACAAAACCATCTGGGCAATTAGGTCATTACTGACAAAAACTAATATATAAATATATGTATTTATGTGTATACGCGAGTAAGCCGAAAGTGTACATTTTGATCAACACAAATGATATGGTATGATTTTCGCTGTCAGGTTGGGTAAAATTAACAGTAAAACTGGCGTTTCAAGCATTAGCCCTTCGTCAGAGAAATTAAAATACTACTGGTAGAATATGTTGGCTTTTTTCCTGTAACTTTTAACACCACGCAACTGTTTGAGTTTAAAATAACGTGAGACCAAAAGTACAGTCGATAACAATAACATATTCATGTGCGAAACCAACAGCACGCGAAACTGCAGCTAGTAAAGTCGCATTTTAGTAGCATAAACATCGTTGAGCTGGTGACATGTTCATCACTGTTAAGGGGGAGCAACAAGTAAAGTCGAGTTTTCAGGCTTAATTACGTCATAATAGCCGGTATCTCGGTCTCGGTAATTTATAGAAATACAAATTTGAATCATAACGACACAATACCCTAGTTGATGAAGATTCACAAATATTATGAGAAATTTTGGAGATAATTTGGGACGAAAAGTGATGGGGGAGAATTGTTAATTTTGAAGGAATTATTACTTTTATGGGTTTTACATGTAAGTAAGTTTAAAATTAATGTTTATAGACAATATTTAATGGACGAACGCCAGCTCGTATGCTTTCCGAGGAGTAGCACTTGCTCGCTTAGGGGCAGTGTTTGTTGCGTGCTATTAACTTTTTCCCCCCTTTTAAATTAATACCCCCTCCAATTCCCCTAATCACGACCAAAATTTGACGTGTTGCTCCCCCTTAACCAGAGTGATCAGGTGACAAAGTACGATTTCTGCGATCATTTTCTCTAGCTCTTACGCCTGTTTGCGCATCAGATTTGGCCGCATTCAGGACGATTTCTGCGTTATATACAAACAGTTTACACACATACTTTATAATCTGCTCCCATCAGAGAGATAATTTATAAAAGAAAGGTATACTGACCAATATAACTAATAATAAAATTAAAAGTAACGATGAGACTAAATTTTTTTAAAAACGACAAGTTTGTTCGCCGGTTTAAAAACTACCAAAAACTAAGTTTGTGCTGGTTTATGGTCGGGAACAAATGCAGTTTCTGAAGCATTTACCTGCCAACTCGGACCACTGACTAAAAAACACATAAATAACATTACCTTAGATGTACATTTTTCATGGAAATAACTCTATTATGAGTTCTAATCCATTCAATAAAGCTTTTCATTTGAACATTTTTGTGATGGGGAGGTTCTATGAAGATTATGTAATTTATATGGGATTGTTTGACGGTATAACAATACATGGCGAAAGATTTTTGTAGTAGATGACTTGTTCAAGTCGGGTTCTATTGCGGCTTTAATATAGCCGCTCTAGAAAGACGTTACTTTGATAAACGGATAAAACCCACAAACAACCGACAAAAACCATTATCCTGGCTCATGAATTTTAACCTGTGCATTAAAACTGATCTCTTATAAATACCTAAAAATAGCACCGAATTATGGCCTCAGCTGTTTGTTTGTCGGTTCTTTGGCCGTTTGGTTATTTTAATGCAAAGAAAGGTACATATTCAAAGTGTAACTTTCTGGTGTAAAAAAACTACTAATAGTTGTAAAAACTAGGTACATTTAACGTCTATAATATACTATAGAAATCAAGTTAAATCCTTTGTGATCGAATTAACTTAGAGGCTCCTATATCGAGTCTTATAAAGGATGTGTCGCGTTAAGCGGATGAGATTACATGGCTCTACCGATACAAATGGACGGAGCAAATAAAATCCAATTCAATGCAAGTTTTGCCCGGTTTCCCCAAGCTTGTTCTCCATTCTACAGCCGAGTAACGTCCAGCTTGTCAGAGAGCAATTCAAAGGAAGCAGTTACGAGTCTTAGAAAGTGCTGCCGACCAGTAACGTTTATGACCAGCCTTCGGGTTACAAATCAGCCGTTCACGTACCTCGCATTAAATATGTATTTTTGGACTTCTTGAAGCGATTTAAGGCGATTTATGATAACTTAAGGCAAAAATAACAGGAATTGGTTGTGATTAATGGCAACCTTAGGCTTAGTCTGTATCAAGTGATTCTTAATTATTTAAAAAAAACCTGTCAAAAGACCTGTTGTTGCAAGAGAACATATTCGTCTCTTGCAACGCACTTTAGAAGGTTTCAGGCTTAAGCTGTGACTCAAGGCAACATATAGTGCTACTTTAGCAAACCTTAGAATATTGACTAAGCATTATGCTTAGTCAATAAGATTATACAAGGGTTCATTAACGACTTTTTCTTCTTATTTTTGGAGTCGTTAATGAACCCTTGGATTATATAATGCACTTCTATTAGTAGATATTACTATGGTAACAGCACCAGTTCCTTGTTTAAATTGTTACGACTTATATCTTAAAAATCGCGTTGTTGTTGACCAATGAACCATCGACTAGTTAAGAATTTAGCGGCTATATTAGTTAAAATGGTCGATGAATTATGAATCGAATTCCAAATTTTCTACTATCTTTTTTTCAGTTGTGTGGTTCCGCGGTATTACATTATAGGAAATTCTAAACATTTATGTGTGTGTGTGTGTGTGTGTGTGTGTGTATGTATGTATGTATGTATGTATGTATGTATGTGTGTGTGTGTGTGTGTGTGTGTGTGTATGTATGTATGTATGTGTGTATGTGTGTATGTATGTATGTATGTATGTATGTATGTATGTATGTATGTAACGGCCCTGTTATAAACAGTCAACAATCAAGTTTTAATTAAGAACTTTTGCTACGGAAACGGTTGTTTCACAACATGTCCGCTATCTCTGCCACCATATTGGACTTTGCAAATGTTTACAGCCTCAAATAGGGAAATGATGAAAAATATATAGTAGAAAAATAAGAAATCAAAACAACTATTGTCAAAAGAAATCCGTTTGTTGATTTAAACTTTAATTTGCTAATTAATTTGGCATAAATTATAAGTGATGACGTCATCCAAATAACATCAAATGATGTGCTCACAATTAGACGGTGGTCACTGGAATTTTTATTTTGATTGCTTCACTCAAAGCTTTACCCTATGCTTTTCCTATGATTTCTCCTAACTGGATAAAGATAATAACGCCAAAATCGGTGACTTTTCGTCAAATTTTATAGCGGAGATGCTCACATGTATTTGAAGGCAATGTCACTTAAGCTGTTGCCATGGCAACCAGAAGTTAAAAAGTCACTTTCCAATTTTCGCTTTTAGACAATTGTTTGAAAATAGAGACTTTAATTCGTTAAAATACTAGCTTTATTGGTCTTATAATTGTCAACGACTTACTAATTTTCTAATTATGGCCAATTTTGAGAATTTTGATTTAAATTATGCTGACAGCAATCCATTTTGTGAGTTTTCATGCATTTCAGATATTGTGCCAGTCTTGGCATGTTTTTGCAGGAATATCTGATTTTTGCTAGTAGTTACATTTAATAATAGCATGAAAGTATTTCTGCCAATTTTGGCAATTATACTATCAACAACAACAAAAATGAAAGGGTTTTACCTCGTTGCCATGGTAACCAAACTTGTTTTTTAGAGTTTTAACCACTTTGGTGCCGTAAAATTGCAGCCATTTCTTTTTGACATACAAATATTTGGTTGAATAAACTTATCTTCTGTCTGTTTAGAACAACTAACTTAAAATAAGCACTTCAGTGAGTTATGATTAGTGAATTGTATCTTTAGGAGTTCAAACTGACGACTTTTATAGGTGAATATTGTGTTTTCTAGATTTTCTTTGTTTTATAAGCACTTTCTAATATCAATTGCTAAGAAATGTCTCTAACAGCTATAAAACACAAGTTAGCCTCAAAATAAGCTACTGAATATGTAATATAATACACTGTTAAATAGTAATTTAAACATTGATCTTATTATGACGTCATGATGACGTCATAATGATGAAGAAACCTAAATATCAGAAGTAATAAAGATTTTGACCCTTCAGATAAGCTTTCGCTAGGTTATTTTTCAATCACCGTAAAAAATCAGAAAGAAACATAGAATAAATAAAAACAGGCTAAAAATGCTATTTAATGACGTCATTATGACGTCATCACCAATTAAGAACTAATTAGTGTATAATTATGTAGATCATGGGTTAATTAGTATTCCTACCAAGTTTCAAACGAAAACACCTAATAATAAGGAAGTTACGGTGGGGGGGCCGACGTAGCGCCAAGGAAATGAGGCGCTGCTTTTGGAGGCTACTTTTTTATTGTCCAAGACGACAATTCAATACAACCATTATCAAGGGTGATATTTTGTCCTACTGATCCAAAACAAAACTGTTAAAACTACCGGTGTCAAGAACAATTTAACTAAAAATAGAATGGTCAACCTTAAGAAAACAACGGTCCTCTCTTTCAATTTGATGAGACAATTGATGAGATCGAAAGTCGATTGATCGAGCTGACAAAACCATATATAAATATAAACAAACCACACGGACCACGCGCGTTCCTTTACATTAGAATGGAAATTTATGAGAAACAAAACTTAATATCGCAGTGACGCTAGCAAGACTGCAAAACGTTCGTTATCTTTTCTAAAGGATACGGAAATCGTAAAAGGTTTTGGTGGAAAAATAGGTGACTGTTGTACAGTTTCTATTTAAATTCAAGGAAAATTTGAATTCGACGTACAATCGAGTTCACGAGGGAAGCCATTTATATATAATTGGAGTACAAGAGACGAGTGTGGCTGTCCTAACGAAAGTAGGATTGAGTTGATTGAGTTTCAACATTATAACAACTCTCAAGCGCTATTAATCGGTTTGCATTTGCCTGTCCTTATACGAGAACTGGAAGACTAGTTTTTTTAAAAAAACTGTTTTTTCTGCATTGGCGACTAAGCTAAATATGGGTTTGATCAACAAGGGTTGATTATGGTATGTTATTTGCCTGTGAGGTTTTGGTGTGTAGCTGACGTTTCGAGCGTTAGCCCTTCGTCGGAGCAGTCTACGAAGGACTCAGCGCTCGAAACGTCAGCTATACACCAAAACGGTAACCTCACAGGAGAAAAACATACCATATCAACCCTTGTTGATCAAACCCTTAGACAAATATTTATACTATGATAAAGTTTTTAACTGATGAAGTTAACTGCTAAATCCACCCATGAACAGTATCGATCCGTATCTCACCTGGGATGCTTTGGCTTCTTTGATGTCATTTGGTGTTGATATCAGACACAAAAGTAACAGAACCAACTTTCTTTCCACAACCATAACGCTCAGAATTGTTAAATCTATGGAAGAAGAAAGCTGGACAGTTTTTGTATTATATGTATCGTATCTCAACAAAAATGTTGACTTTAAAAAAGACTTCTTCTTCTGCTGAGACTAGCCTGTCGCCTTTCTCCGAGAGCGCAGGTGGTCCAATTTTTTTGGACGGAATTAAAAGTTTACTTTGTTTGCTTTTGATACTCGAAAAAACTTGTTGGCGATGACGTTGTTTTAATTATCATAAAATATTTGAACACGGACAACTTCCGCTTGAGTAGAAGTAAACTTACCTTAAACACCTCTGCCTAAGAACATATGGTAGTGGTTTTGTTTATCTTCATATGTCTGTTCCACTGGCTCCATTTGTGATTAGCGGTGTGCTCCTCAGTTTATTATTGAGTTTCTCCAAGTTTTGAATAAACTTTGGACGGGAGAGCTATAGTATAAAAGCGAGAAGTTGGATAGCAAGGGGCGGAGAGTATGAGAAAAACCAGCTGCCCTCCCAATATCGAGTCACTAATGAGCGCTCCCAATCTCAAAGTTGCTCCGCGGTCCCTGAAAACACATGAATACTCGGCTTATTTGACGAGACTCCTCGTTTCTCGAGCTCCCATACCTTCCAAACTCCTCGATTTCAACATTCACCATTTTCCACTTTTTTACGAGACTCCACATTCATTCTCCACATTTCTCACTATCTTGAAGACACTTCCATTTTCCGTACTCCTGAATTTCCACACTCCTTAAATTCCACACTCCTTAGACAGGCCCGGAGGAAACAGTACAGAGTTGGTCCGGCTAAAATAGTACCGAGTACAGTAGGGGGATCCGGGGGCATGCTCCCCCGGGAAATTTTGAAATGCACATTTGGCGCATTTTCAGAGAGAATTAAGCTGTTTTTATAGTTTATATAAGTATTTAAGTAAACATTTCTTGAGACTGAAAATGCGATTATATATTGTTTCTGCTTGCTGTCGCTGACGAAATATTACCGGAATATTAATAATTTCTAAATCGAGTGTCGGTATCCCAAGACCAAGTGCATAGGTTCAATGCCGCTGTCGCAATTTGTCACTATTTTACTCTTATAGAACATGATATGCCGCCTTGTTATTGTATAAACTTTTGATTTTAAAAAATTCACAATTTTTTTTAATTAAAAAAAATGGCCGGACCAACCGGACCGGGCGATTTTATTTTTTACGCCCACTTCAAGATGGTGGACTGTCACGGCTCAATAGATCATTTTGCTAATCCAAATTTTTGCTAGATCCATTCCTTCGTGGGGGTTAAACGCAATGTTTTTGTTGAATTAATGAGCCAAAATTTGACCGAGTAATGACTTTTTGCTCCCACAAGGGAATGGATCTAGAAAAAATTTTGCATTAGCAAAATCGGGTCTATTAATATCCGTAAAGCTATATCATAAGGGCTATTTATGGTTATTTATGGTTATCTATGGTTAGTGAGGGTTAAGGTTGGGGTCAGGGTTAGGGGACAAAATAGGAACTTTGGATAGACATACAATAAAATGTGTGTGTTGGCAGCGAATTGAGTGGCTGGTGTATGGCTGGTATAGTGGCAGTACATGGTGACTCCGGTGTTAGAGGCCCCAGGTTCGAGACTCGTCATGCTCTCCTTTCAATCGTTTTTTACAGAAGTTAAAAATACCGAAGAAAGGTGGGCATGACGAGTCTCGAACGTAGGACCTCATACACGGGAGTCACTATGCACTACCACTACACTAGCCAATCATTTCGCTTCCAGCACTCAACATTTTATTGTATGTCTATCCAAAGTTCTTACAAAAGTAGCCCTGACCCCAACCTTAACCCTTACTAACCATTAACAACCATCAATAGCCCTATGATATGACTTTACGAATAATAAATGAGCCGTGACAGTCCGCTATCTTGAAGTGGGGGTAAATAATAAAATCGCCCGGACCGGTTCCGCCGGTCCTGTTAAATTCCACACTCCGCACGTCTCAATTTCCACCAAACCGGATGGAAGATTTCAACCCTGTACCCTGCCTCCTGTGCCCCCAACCTCGTCGTGGTAATAAATTGCGAAAATAGTCCAGATCTCAAAAGTGACACTTCACAAAAATTGATCAGTGATAAAAATCTGATGAACATTTGATAGATATTTGATAGTAAACGGCCTTTCTTTCATAGTACATCTACTGTTATAAATGTCTTTTTTGGCAAATCTTTAAAATGTGAGATCAATCGGACGCAAGTAAATGGATGGTCTTTGCGCAAAAACAACACCGGCGACTATGTAAAACAGGCATACAATTGGCGTGGTCTAATTCGGAAAAGTAATGAAAGTTCGGACTCCGCATTATGGAAACCCCGGCCACACTTTAGAGACTTCACAGTACCAATAGCCCATTTCCGAATTACGCACCAGTTCCTTTGGATAATAGTTTCAAGTCGAGGCTTGGTCTCACCTCTCATACATTTACTGTATTTTTGGCACGAAGCCGCGACTTGAAACTTTTATTTAGAGGAACTGGAGCGTAATTCGGAAATGGGATATTTGACTCTGCAGTTTAGACACTCCTCGCTGATTTTACAAGACTTCTCATTCAAATCTTGAAATACTGTACATGTATTTTGCCAATCATCGTTCTTGGAGCCTCCACACTGAAGCCTGGTTCACACTTGTGAAATAACTGAACACACTGTGAACAAGAACAAGCATAAGAAATTTTTAAATAACAAAGGAAAAGACACTGATGGAACGCTGATGTGCGCTTTTTCCATTTTATCGCACATTTGGCATTGATTTGTGTTTTCCTGTTATTTAAATCTCTTATTCTTGTGCCTATTTCACAAGTGTGAACCAGGCTTTACTAGAGAGGCTCCACGGACATTCCCTACCGTCCGCATTCTGCACTCCGCATTCCATATTCCATGATCCTTGTTTCCATATTCCACATTCCGTATTCAATATTCCACATTCCACATTCTTCCCTTCCGGCCGCTTGCCGCTTCCATATTCTCAGGCCCCCTAGCTCATGCATTGTTTACTTCGATGGCGCGGGGCCGCTCTTTCTTTTATCTCGTAGTTTCATCGTTTTTGCAGCAAAGAAGATTCCATGAGTGATCATGTCAGACAGAGAACACTTACACGTAAGTGTGACGATGTAGAGTGCTTTCAACGCGATCATGTGTTCGATATTTGGGGTTTTCTGTGAAACGATACGATCTCTTCATGACCATATTATTATTGTGTTGTGGCTATAAATTTCGTTGGAAGGGCGGCAGTATTCGCAGTAACCGCAAATCTTATCTGGGTCCCTAATCTGTTTGTGGTAGTGTTTCTGGTGTATTCAGGCAGTAAAGTAATATACACCCAAAGCTGTATCTTCTTTGTAAAAGTCTGTTTTCATCGGTTACTTTATGATTGAACAGAGCAGCTATTTTTAAAAGCGCCTCAGACTCTTGAGTTGCATATTTGACTGATTGAGTGCATGTTGTACGTACGTTCCCGGATTGTTGTTTTGGCCAAATCACAAAATATGCCATTAAATGCGTGAAGTCAGCTGTGCTACTTTCGCCTAATTACATGTATAGTTATAGTAGATTTATGAAATCAGTGTTGTTGTTTTAGTAATTTCAGTGTTGTTGTTTGTAGCTAGCTATATAGGTCACATATAACATGTAATTTCTGTTGCGAGATCAAACTTATGACATTTTCCTAAAGCTGTGTACCCATCAGACTCATCAGAGTGTCATTATAAATCTGGCATACTTTCTGTCCTAAATGGCTTTTGCTGCACTGAAAGTACTCAGCAAATTTATGTGGAATGAATGTAAAGCAGTAATGGATTCTCTGAGATTCTGGTGGCTAACTAAGTTAACTCGGAACTACATGTACCTGCTATTAAATGAAGTTTGTCAGTCGCAAACCTGACGAGTTCCAGATACAGGTACAGTGGAACCTCAATTTAACGAACTACCAAGGGACCGAGGAAATGCGTTCGTTATATCGAGGGTTCGTTAAATCGAAAACCTCGATATACCGAATTTGCATGAAAGTAATCATAATGTTCGTTATACCTAAGTAAAATGAAAATTAGCTTTTAGGCATTTCCCCAAGACAAGACTGAACTTTCTGTTTAAGAGTTGAATAATGTAAAGTTCTGTTCACCTGTCTTACTTTAATAAGTCTATGACTATGTCTACAAAACTTTACAATAAATGATTTCATAAAGCTAGTAAAGCATTGAAAAAAGTTCAAGCGTTTGTTTCTTTTTATCTATTAAACAAAAGTAATCAGTATCAATTGAAATCTTGTGCCATAATGCATATAAGTTTAAAAAAAAGTCTTTTATTTTTGACTGCAACTGTGTTGAAACACTTAGGGAGCGCATCATTCACAACATCATCATCTAGTGAAGCAAAGTCACTGAATGATATATCAGCAACAGTACTAGTGGGGAAATGATTTTTAATGCTTCCCCATAAGCCATCTTCAATTTCTTCTTCTTCTTCGTCATCGGACTCAAATGGGTCAGCCAATCATTTATTGTACTTGTTTAAACAAAGGGTTTTTGACTGAGAAATTGTTCTGTTGTCTCCAGAACTATTTGATTTTATTTGTTTTTTTTCAGTAAAGTATTCATCACTTGACTTGACCTCTGTTCATTATAAATTATTGAGGTAAATTGTAAGTAAATTTTAAGTTTGGGCTGCCGAAATTGGTTCGTTAAATCGCGGAGTTCGCTAAATCGAGGATCGTTAAATTGAGGTTCTGTTCCATACATTTTACTGTAACTTTTGCTGGGCCAAAAAATATTGTTCGTTATACCAATGAGTTCGTTAAATAGAGGTTTGTTAAATGGAGGTTCCACTGTATTGGTATGAGGCTTCATGTCAATCAAGGCAAAAAATGAAAAAGGCTTGATCTAGTTTAATTTTCTGGTTTATTTACAGTTTCTTGGTCTATAGTATTTTTGTCTGAAGGTAAAAGTTAATTGGATGTAAACTTTAAATTTCCTCCAATCAAAGCATGTGCAGTATACATGAAGCAGTATAAGGGTGTGGATGATTTCCAAAAACAGAATCACACATTCAAATGAATATTGCAAGAAAGATTTGACTTATGTTTTGAACAATTTTAAAGTCCTGCAAGTATTTGGACAAAATAACATTCATATTCCCCATTCCCCCCC
>JAOBYH010161092.1:0-10632 GCA_025403525.1 Umimayanthus kanabou
TCCATCCACTATTTAAATTCCTATAATACTTGTAAATGTAACCAGACAAACTAAGTGGAATAAATTGTTGTTGTTGTAAACCAGTTTGGTTTCGTCCATGATCAATCAAAGTTGAAAGTAATATTTTCAAAATTTCGAAGATGATTGCTACCAACTGTTTCACATGCTTCCCAAGTACGAAGCTTGCTCCAGGCGTCACTCATATCAAACAGTATAAAGTTTACCGAAGTTGGTTATGTATGTATAATTACTGAGATCCTAAGTATTTTATTCCAGCATCTTTTTGTAATTTCAATAAGAAAGTAATTTCATGCGACTTTTATAATAATCATGATGTAATTTTATAATAGTATTTGTAGTGCTTTGTTTTAAATTTAAGAAATACAACAACCCCCCCGTCCTGAGAGTGACGGTATGTCATAAATAAACTCCCAACAGTATTTGAGCACAGCGCACTATTTAGCACGGCAGCGTGTTTTAAAGAAAAACTACTCTGATACTTATAGCACAGTCGTGTCAGCATAGTTTTGCAAATGACAAATACACGAACTTATTTTCTACACATAAGAACGAAGTACACCCTTGTCGTAAAAAATTTTTGTTATCTAGTACTGAAAACAAACTGTTGCACATTATCAATGATTTAAAAAAATCTGACTTTCAATTCGAAACAGTGACTTCAGGCAAATTCGCGGGATTCCTACTCCCTAAATTCCAAGGCCTGGGACGCCAGAGATAGAGTTAAACTGTAGTTCTTAGTGCTTACTGTAGCGCTTACCTATTTCAGTTAACTTTGCGTTGAACCAACACTTGTCTCAAGTATTGATGTTTTCTCGCACTGAATAAGAAAGACCTTATAGAGAAAATTTCTGTATGTATTTTAATCAGAAAAAAATCGTTCTGAAGGTGCTGAGTAAAACCAATTTTAAATATGAAACAATTTTGAGACAAGTAATTGAAGCTGTGAACAACGACTGTCAATCTAAGTACAGTAACATAAAGGCCTTTGTTCAGCTGACATTTCTTAAAAATGTTGAGGTCTGTCACTCCAAGGGGGATCCCCCCTTCTCCATAACTTTCTTAGTTTTAATCTGAACTTGATGAAACTTTAAACAATTGATTATTGGGGCATGTTCTATCTTTCGTTGTAGTGTTTTGCACTTAAGTGTAATGACATCACTATGATGTCATCAAATAATATTTTTGATGTTGTTTCAATATATTTTGCCGTGACAAGATATTCACGATGGATAGGCAGTTTAATAACTTTAATTGACCCTATAAAGGTATCATAGTTCTTTGTGGCCATTCATACTCCAATTAGATTGTGTGTATGACGTAAAGATGAAGTCATATTATATCATGTTTTATTTCCGGTGTATTTTAATCTCTTCGTAATATATTTATGAACACAAATGTGAACACAAACACTTTCATATGAGGAAGGCGAGGGTGAGTTCTCATAATCTGATTTACGTCATAGTCACCTGTCTGAAGCACTGTGTGACGTCATCAACATTAAAATTTACATTTATAGTAAGCTATAAATTGGTTACCATGGCACCAGCCTATAATTAGTTTTCCGATAAAGTACAGGACAATTTTCTGAATTAGGAGCAAAATTATTCATTTTCAAAATTGCTTACTTTGTTGGATTTGGGGAGAAAACGGCAAAATATGTAAACTAGTAGATGTAAAACGCGGGTTCTGGGACAAGTCCAAGACAGAACCGCCCCGCTAAAAAAGATCCACGTAAAAACTGAGACACGTCAAAAAGACCCACGGGAAAAACGAGACCCGCTCCAGGACCAACGTAAAACTGGATTTTCAGGAAAAATCTAGAAAAATCCAAAAATCTAAAATCCAAAAAAGTGTCCCAAGGTAATTGCCTTAAAATCTAAAATCCAAAATAAAAAAAGTGTCTCTGCGGTTTTGCCCAAAAATCTAAAATCTTGAGAAATTCTGGAAAAATGGAAAAATGGAACTGAAATGGAAAAATGGAAAAACGGAAAAACTGATTTGGGGAAATTGATTTTTGGGAAATATCCAAATTTCTATTTTGGGAAAATTAGAAATTTGGGAATCTAAAACTTTGTGTTTCTATTATTAAAAATACATGTCTGAACAAAATAAATTAGTGAAAACAGTAACAGATTCTGCCGTTCTCGTAGGATTAACGGCTGGAGTAGGTTTTATAGCGAAGAATATGTTGAAGGAAAACTTCTTAGGCGATCCATCCTCAAGCATTATGAATTATGCTAAGTTTACTGCTGTACTAGCTGGATCAATGGCTTTAAAAACATATCTCGAAGACCAAAAAATAATTCCAAAATCTATTTAAGTTTTAAAATATGTCAACTATTGCTGTGATGTTAGGAGGAGCGATTTTGAATGCAACGACATTTATCGGTGGGTCTTATCTTGCGAAATATTTTTCAGGCGACGATGCATCGGCTGAGAAAAAAAGACATGATAAAGCTCTGGAAAAATACCAAAAAGATTATGCTAAGTACCAAGAAAATCGGGAGAAACTACTAGATTGGCAGGAACAGAATAGACGGAATAATGCAATCGCTTCTCAGAATTTTGAAGATACAGACGAAGCTTTAAAATTATATAATCAAACTCATCCAGACGAAAATCTAAACCTAACTGAACCAGTTTTTTCCACTATTACAGACCCTCGAAAACTCAGAAAGCTTACGAAATGATTTACGTGGCAGGCGGAATGTTTCTTGCTGGTTTCGCTGCGACAAGATTCTTATGAAATAAAGATTATGTATTTGCTTCTAAAATACATAATCTATAATGGATGTTGATCCCGAAAAGACGAATCCTTTTGAGCCAGAAACTACTGGAGGAGGAGATGAAACTGGTGAATTTATTCATATGGCTTCAACTTCATCCAGACGTGGTTCAGAAGATATAACAAATCCGTATCGACACAGAACTCACGAAGAAACTTCATTTATTGAAGGAATAAGTGACAACCACACCGCTAATACAAAGAGAAAGAGAAAGTAAATTAGAGGAGGCTTGGAGAAGAATTAAGAGTAAATTTCCAAACATTGATCCGTCTAAATCACCATTCACAGCTACGATAGATGAATATGATAGGGTAGTCGGGAAATTAAATCGATCGGGAGGAAAATATTATCCTCTATTCAATTCAGATGGCGAAGTTAACGAAAAACTCCCGAAGACTATCAAAGATTCTCTTGGCAAACCAGCTGAAGAAGTTGTTGAAATTAAAAACGAAGAAATCACAAGACGCGAAAAGAAGATAAGTGAATTAATAGAAGAGCGAAAAACAGCAACAGAAGCTCAAAAAGAAAACATTGAACGAAACAGAAACGAACAACAAGAAGAAATAGAAAGACTTGAGAGAGAAAACGAAGAGATAGAAGGGCGAATGTCTCTGAGAGACAGAATCAAAGCTATATTTAAGAAACACGGTTTCAATCTAATCACCGTTGTTTTAGCTGTCACTGTTGTCATTTCTGTTTTAGCAACAAATTTAAAGAGAGGTCTTTCGACTCTGGGCAGTTGTCTTGGAAACGGTCTCAAAGATGTGGGTAAAAAGCTAGGACAAATTTTACCAGGTTTAGTGGAAGCGATAGCATCTTTTATATTTAAAGCAGCAGGAGAAGCAATTGGTTTTCTCGGGAAAAATGCATGGCTATTAGGGTTAGGTAGGTTTTATAGCGAAGATAGTAGCTGTTGTTGTTTATGACTGTCCTGACTATAACAACAAAAACAGCAGAAACGAAACTACATCTGTATCCTCCTTTGACTGAAGCCCAAGAAATTAAACTACTAAACTTTCACAAACCAACTCTATGGTTTAAATTCAATAGCCCGCAAGAAATTAAACAGGTAGCTGTAGAAGGACTGGTTGATAAACAACAAATCGATAAACTAAGTCGACTTTCAAAGCTGCTTATTACAATTCCGAAGGGCTACTACACTTTAAAGTCCTTGCGAGAACAGATACTAATAGAACAACAATTTAGTCTTGATAAACCTGTGTTTAAGATTAAAATAAATTCTGACGGGTACTATCTAGCTTCTCTCTAGATACTCGGCGAAGAGTTTTATAAGAACTTAGACTTGCCCGAATTAATTTATAAAGATAAGCTTTACGAAATAAAGTCGCTTCCAAACAAGCCTCTGTTTTTGTTCTGCGACATAATAAACTCCCACAAGTCTTACGTGGGCACAGGTATTTTCGGCGAAGTTAAAATCACACCGTCAAATCTACTTGCAATTATTCTCAGTGTAAATTACCCGTCTTTACAAGTAGAACAAAGCAGTTTGCCATTAAACCAGATAACTCTAAAAATTGATAACGAAAGCGGGGAGAGACCACAGTTTAATGAGAATATAACATTCAGCTTAAAAATTTCTTAATTATTAAAAAATATGAACGACTACAACAAAATTTATCTGGATATCCCCAAGAATAGTGACAGTTTTCGCCTGCAAAAGTCTTGTGAGGTTCTTGAAAAACTTGAAAAAGAAGCTACCCATTACCATAATGTCGGGAAAAAATATAAGCGGTGTTATGATGCTCTTTCTTGGGTAAGTGTATCAACTGGTACTGTTTCTTTTACTCTCAGCAGTTCTGCTATAGGTACCTCCCTAAGCGGAGTCGGTCTAGTTATCGGAGTTCCTCTTGGCGCGCTTGGATTAATTTGTGGAATTGTGAGTGTTATAACTGGTTCAAGCGCGAAGAAAGTTTCTAAGAAAGTAATTAAACACGAAAAGACACTAGCTATTTGCGAATCGAAAGTAAACAGCATAAAAGACCGAATATCGAAAGCACTAGAAGATAATAAGATTTCAGATGAAGAGTTTCACAATATTCTTTCGGAGCCTGAGAAATATACTGAATTAAAACGCGCCATTCGTGTTAAGTACAGGAGCAATCCAGAAAAAAACGAGGCAAACATGGAAGACCTAAAGAAACAAATTCTTTCAGAGATGATGGCGAAACTGAAAGCCGTAGCTGTAGCTGCTCGCCCCGGCAAGAAACAGAAAAACGAACCTCTGATCTGGATGAAAGACCCCCTCCATACAATCCAAATATTTGAAACTTCGCTGTGAAACAAAGTTTCAAATATATTTCGGCTTAAAAATAAAGTTTATTATTTAAAATTAGCAATGAGTTTGTGGAAACGATTTACAGACAGGTACCCGAACGCTGATGCATCTAAATTCAAAACACAATCTTTTTTCAGCAAACAAACAATCACGTTTATCGGGAAAGATGAAGAGATTTCAGTCTTTGACGGAGATAACTTTCGAAGCAGTATATATTTCTCTGACGAAATGAAGACAGCACTGGGAATGGCTCCCGGCTTCCGGTTGGAATTAACATTAAATTATAAACCAGATTTAAGCGTACCTGCTATTCAGTTTTCTGAGAAAATAAAGCCATTGTCGCACTATCTTGTGAATCAACAAATATATGTCACACCGGCTGATCATTTCGCATGCACATTTCGTGATATTTTCAGCCACACACAGATAACCCACTACAGCGGAAAAGAGAGTCATAGTTGGTTATCCGGCCCAAATATGAAGTATTTCCCCCAACAACTCAATTTTGGAATATTCTGCAGTACGACGGCTTCTGGGGTGTCCAGAAGACTGTTGTTCGAAGAGAAAATGGGATAGCGAAGCCCGGGACAAAGTCCCGACGGAAGAAACGACTTAACAGATTCAGAATTACATCTACCCAATCAGATTAGAAGTTTTCTAAGATTCCATGTTTACTTTACCACCCGCAGAATTCTAAATGATATGGGTGTTCCGTTACCAGGGGATACAGTATTCGATCAAAAGAATAATCCATACAATGTTTCAGCTTATAAATCTATTTGTTCTGAGTTTGGCATAAATCCTGATTCTGACTTTCGTTTTACAGCAGATCAGAATCACGGATTGGGATCGGTTTTTATTTGGATGCAAGAGCCAACTTCTACAGGTTATGAATATCCTGGCCAATTTAAATTTTCAGATGAGGGTGCCAAGGCTAGCGATGGCAATCTTATGCAATACTTATTTAATTCTCAGTCTGCAAAACAATATGAATACTTTATCACACCGGTTTCTTACGGTCTTACTAAGGCAGGACAAGCGAGAATAAACCAATATATAGAAAATTACGTTTACTGCTTGTTAGGAAGCCAAGTGGACCTCAGAAGCACAATTTTAGGCGATACTGGGAGTGCGGTAGAGGTACAAAGGCAATTCTTGAATTTATTTGAAAGCGTGATAAGAGAAAATGATCTCTCAAAGTCTGTCCAAAGGTTTCAGTTGTCTATTCAAGAAGCGAAAGTGAAACTTGATTTAGCGATAAGTCCAGGTACGTGGCTAATGCCTTCGAATATGGTTTTGAATACAGAAGCAAAAACAGCTTATAATAACTTTCCCAGACATGCTTCCCCATCAATGCATATTGGCGTTAACTCAGATGTCAATAAAGAGACGAAAACTGTCGGGATAAGGCATAATTTAGGCCCAAGCAAAATCAAAATTTTGTCAGGGAAAACTCCAGAGAGTAAACACCCTGTCGTTAACAAAGTTGAAACTGTGTCAAAGAAACCTGAAGAAATTACGGTGCAAAGCGCCGCGGACACAAAGCTATCCAGCCTTCAGTCTAAAACTAGGAACAAAGATCCGCCCTCTCATGAAGTTAACCTAGCTGTTATAACAATTTTGGCAGGTGTATTTGCTTATTTTATTTTCAAAAGATGAGACTTGTTTGGGCTTCAGCCCCAGACTCCGCCCAGGCCCTTGGCCCGGGCTACGCCTAGGACTTTGAAGCTCAAACCGGAAGTTCGCCTGAGGATCAGACATTTCACGTTCCTTTAAGCTCAGATTCGTCTGGAAAAGTTTAAAGGCATGCATAATTATTTCTCTTGTTTCTGTGGTTACAAGTCTTGCCACCTTAAGTCACTCTTATATTCTAATTCATTCAAATTCAAGAAATTTGAATGCGTTTAAGAAAATTCAACGCTGACGTGTTCATTAAAACATTGCGCGGCAAGTCAATTTAATTTATTCTTTAGAATTAAGATTCGATTTTCGCTTGTTGTTGCAACTCGAACAGCACAGAACGCAGTTGCTCTTTATGTGTCCGATTGAATTGTCTAATCTTTCGATCGTCGCTAAATCATCTTGAAATTCTTTGTATTGGAGAGTGGTTTTACAGTCTTCGTAATAACAGGTAGGGAAATCTTCAACAAGACCCTTAAGAAAACACTTATCTATGAATCTGTCCGCGTCATATCTGTTGTGTTTTCTGTCGCCTTGTCTCGCGGTATACAACCAATTCTGAATAGTTACTTTAATCGGATCACTACACTTCTTACAAGAAGATTTCTGCTTGTTGTGAGAACATATCTGAGACCCACCACACTTTTTACAGTAAGATTTCTGCATGTTTTGAGGGCATATCTGAGATCCTCCACACGCCATACAATTATATTTTCTTTTCCCGTGAAGACAGACCAGAGATCCTCCACAGAGTACGCATTGATATTTAATTTTCCCGTGAAGACAGACCTGAGATCCTCCACAGAGTACACAACGATATTTCAATCTTCCGTGTTCGCAATGATATTTCTTGTTACTTGACTTTTTAAGCTGCTGAGAGGTCTGGGTTGAATTCAACTCTGTCATTTTCTTGCTTTCCATATTTTACATAGAGAAAAAAATGAATATGTTTTTTCTGAAATTCGGGAAGAAAATTAGATAAATTTCCTAAAAATGAATATGTTTTACTGAAGCGAAGAAGAAGAATTTTATAATTCATAATAATAAAATGCCAAACACACTTGTTGAAGATTATTTAGAATCAAAGCCGGACGCTAAGTCTGTCGAAAATCCTGCCGAAAAACCCGATGAAACAGAAACCAAGAGAGAAAGCCTAGCTATTCTCGCTTCTCTCGCGACTACAAAAGAATACTTAGGCGTAGATCTGAATCTCGGCGACATAACGAAACTTAAAACCAAAGATATCGAGAATTATTATAATCGTTACCAGTCGGTTCTAGGAAAACAACTTCATAAAGGAATAAATGAAGGTATTATCCGAACTGCGGTCAAAGGACTGTCATACTTCATTTCGTTTGACGACATAGAAGAGTTGAACAAAGATCTCCAGAAAGATGAGCTTGTAAAACGTGAACTTTCTTTTCTTTCCGGACAACTTGTTTTACGAGGAGGGAGACTTGGCGCACTCGGAAGTGCTTTGTTTCATGTCGTCAGACATATTGATTTTTCTTCGGAGAAACAGGACGACACGAGTGAGCGTAGCCCAGGACAAGGGCCTGACCAAGGAGTTGATGAACACACGCCTCCTCCAGTTCTACACCTCAAAGAAACAAATAGTTCTTAAACCTTTGGTCCGAGCTTCGCTTAGGATCTGCTAGAATCTTCGATTCCGCACAAGAGGTCTAGCATTCTGCTAGCATTCTGCTGGCAGAATTCTCAACAGAATTTCAACAGAATATAGTACCTGCTAGCACTTCTTAATAGCACCTGTTAGCACCTGCTATCACTTCTTAATAATTTACTAAGAAATTCTTATTAGTTTCTTAAGCACTCTGCCAGCACTCTGCCAGCACTTCTTGAAATTTCTTAGTAATTTATTAAGAAATTCTTATAGTAATATCTAATAAAATGTCGGGCGAAAATCAAGAAAATATTATCCCTTCAGCAGAGAATGAACAAATTACGAGGCCAGAATGAACAAAAACAACAACAAAAACAGCGAAGAAAACTAAAGATCCGAAGAAAGTCGCTGCTGGGAAGAAGCTGCAAGAACACATCAGAAAAGGGAAAGAGGCGCTTGAAAGAGAACGGAAACGTGAGGCTGAACTCACAGGAGAAGTCGAAGGAGGAGATTCAAGTTCATGGTTTCCAAATCTTTCTTTCGAAACTGTTCTATCTGCTGTAGGTGTTGGTTTAACACTTTACGATTTGTACAGGAGGTACAGAAGAAAACCTGCGGACGCGACCAGGCATAAGACAGAAAACGACTTCGCCCCTGACCTTCAGACTAAAAACATGAAAAGCGAAGCTGGTGAAGCTGTTATAGAATCAAATAATAAAGAACCAGTGAGGACGCGTAGCTATGCGAAGCCCGGACCAGAGGTCTGCGGGAAAGGAGGTCTCGGAAGATGCGGCATGGAATAAGTTAAACTCAAAAATATTTATGTTTTTTCTGAAAATAAATATTTTTTTTCTTTTTAGTAAAAATGGAAAGAAAGAAAGTGCCAGAACTGAAGTCAATCGCCAAAGAATTAGGCTTAAATTGCTACAGTAAACTCAGAAAACATGAATTAATTCGAAAGATTCAGGAAAAACAGAGAAATTCTTCTAATATTCTTGATGAAGCAGTTCCTGAAATTAATATCCCAATTCTAAAACCGACACAGTTTTCAGCGAGAAATAAAGTAGCATCATTGAGAAGTCTGGCTGGCAAGATCGCAAAACCAGTTATCGGGAAAATCAATAAATTCTCAGACTGGCTAATTTTGTATGTTCCTGAACCAATAAGAAACACCGTAAGGGAAAGAGTCGACAAGCTGAAGAACAACATCAAACGGATTTTCACCCAGGCAGACAAGTTTAAGATTGAACAGAAGCAAACATCACTGAAAGGATACTTGAAAACTTACAGGATAAAATAAATGGGGTTGAAGGCTATGATCCTAAAACTTTTATTAATAATTCTAAACTTAAAGTTCTTGATTTAGTCAAAAGCAGAAGAAGCCAATCAAATTAAAATTTATATTAACTTGCAGATTCACAAAAGAGAATCCAGCTACTGCCCAAATAAATGAGAGCTCAGGTTATTTTCATTCCTTAATAGAGGTGATAACTGAAGCAAGTGACATGTCAGAAATTTTCAATGCTATGACTGGCCGTTTACTTGAATTAGCACAAGAATTTCAGAATGAGGGATCTGGATGGCAGTTCGAAAAAGTCGAAAGCCTAGATATTTTCATCGATTCTTTTGAACCATTAGCCGGTTCTTCATATATCCCTCTTCCGAAGAAAGTAGCAGATAAGAAAGCGATTGTGAACGTCAAGAACGAAAAAGACAACGAGTGTTTCAAGTGGGCTGTCACTTCAGCTGTCTATCCGAGAGAGATTCATCCGGAAAGACTAAACGATGAGATGAGAGAGAATTCCGATAAATTTAATTGGAAGGGAATTGATTTCCCAGTTTCTCTCAAACAGATTGGCAAATTCGAAAAACAGAATCCCGAGTTTTTAATTAATGTATTCGGGATCAAAGGCGAAAATGCCTATCCTTTAAGAATAAGCAAAGCTCGCGACGGAGTCGTAGCCAGAGGCCGCACCTCCGGAGAAGGTGTAAGCAAAGCTCGAGCCGAAGGCGAAGTCCGCGTCATTGATCTGTTGTTTATTTCGAACGAAAATACAAATCACTAATGCTGGATAAAGAATAAGAGTAGATTATTTTCTTCAGTAGTAGGAAAGGGCCGTCCTTAGGCCAAATTTTTCCATGAATTAAATCAAAATTTTTGCGAAATTATAGCCCAAGAATTAAATCAAATTTTTCAAAAATAATCTTATTGTGAATTAAAAATCTCT
>JAOBYH010161314.1:0-10629 GCA_025403525.1 Umimayanthus kanabou
ATGAAAGTGAAAAATACCACGAGTGCGAAGCACTCGTGGTATTACTATCACTTTCATAAAATACTCGTGCAATTTTTCATTAATTCTTCGAGAACTAAGGTGGTGTTTCCTATACTAATTCAGAAATGAATGGGCCGTACCAATAATAATTTATCAAATACATGTGCTTTCTGTCTTCTTTGGTCAGGAGTCCGAGAAGCTCCATATTAAACAAATAGACCATCACCACCAGGAACTGGCGAGTCTTCAAGCTTCTCATTCAGAGAAGATTGCAAGTCTTACTAGAAAGTACAAGAACGACATGCAGCTTTGGCAGAAGGAGAAAGAAGACTTTCTCAACACCATTGAAGAACTGGAGGGAACTCTACAAGAACACCGGAGTAGTGATGGTAAGAATCTTGAAAGGAAATTTGAGAAGAAACCAACAATTGACTGGATACAATATGTGTCACTCTTAAGGGTAGGGATTTTGGGACGATTTGCACTACTGAAGGGGAACCTGTGAAAATACCTGACTGTGAATTACCTGTAAAAAGCTAACAAATTTGAACGGACCTGTGAAAATACCTGTGAATTTTGTATTCCCAATTTTGCTCAAGTTTTCCAAGTAACTTACACAGTCCCACAATCTGTGAAATAACCTGTTAATTTGGCAAACTGGTTGAAAGTTAAACAAGCTATAACCTATGAATTGTTGGTTGAAAATTAAGGAGATACAACTTGTGAAAAAACCTGGGAAAGAATTTCTTGAAAACTGCTTAAGAGACGACCTGTGGAAATATCTGTGACACACTGAATACATATTCATACATAGTGATTGCTACTTCTTGTCAGAAGAATGCCATCTCTTCAATTGTTCACTGTACGATCATGTGCACGCAGGTGACTTTTCAAGCCAGCTTTAGTCTTGCATGTACGTTCGCAGGTGTACTAAGCATTTGAAATTTCCATTGTTTGAAATGTTCGGCTGAGGAACATCTTTGTGTATCTTGGAGTGCCTAGTCAAACTGCCAGCCGACTTGCATACTAAGCCACATGTAGGACAGGTGTGTTTTGTTGGACGTGCAGGCAGAGCCTCCTCATAAACTGCTTCGTTTGGCCACTGCCCATGCGATCTTAGGTGAATTACCAAACCTGCCTTTGACAAGAGGAAACGTCCGCACACACTACACTTCAGCTCATGCAGGACATCAGCAGGGACAGCACTATCATCTTGCATTCGGAGTGCACGCTTCAATGCAGCTTGCTACACCCGCTTTCGTTCAAAATTGCCACATCTTTCCCTGATGAGTTTTCTCCAGGACGCATGGTTTTCGGTCAATGCTTGCCAGTTATCTACATCGATTTCCAGTTCTTTAAGATTACTTTTCAATAAATCCTTAAACCGTTTCCTTGGTTTATGCTGTGGTCTCCCATCTCCCATCCTAACAACAAGACCAGTCCAGCGCATCTGGTTAAGTATAAGCCTCTTCTCAATACTTGTACTGCATGCTTTCTCAAGGACAACGGTATCTGGTGTGTACGATCTCCACTCGATGTTTAGGATTCTGTGGATGCAATACATACATACATACATACATACATACATACATACATACATACATACTCACATACATACATACTCACATACATACATACTCACATACATACATACATACATACATACTCACATACATACATACTCACATACATACATACTCACATACATACATACATACATACATACATACATAGTTTACGTACATACGTACATACGTACGTACATAGTTTACATACATACATACTCACATACTCACATACATACATACATACATACATACATCATCATGGTTGTCTCTCGAAAGCGAGAATGACGTTAACATAGCACAAAATGAATTGATGGTTTGGATCCATCGGCTGTGATTTTGGTGATAAATTAGTGATAAGTGTCAGCGGTGTGCATGCATGTGGCTTTGAAGACCAAAGTTTGAGGCACATATGCGATTGCAGATTGGGCATGGTGTATACATACATACATACATACATACATGCATACATACATACATACATACATACATACATACTCACATACATACATACATACATACATACAAACACACATACACACATACATACATACATACATACATACAAACATACATACATACATACATACATACATACATACATGCATAGTGCTTGCTACTTCTTGTCAGAAGAATGCTGTCTCTTCAATTGTTCACTGTACGATCATGTGCATGCAGGTGACTTTTCAACCCAGCTTTAGTCTTGCATGCACATTCGCAGATGTAACATTTGAAATTTCGTCAATATGTTATGTAAACTAACACGTTTAAATAAAACATTGGCTACTGTACTTAAAAAATTCATATACATAATACTGATCAATGTTGTTGTTGCTGTTGATATAATTATATATAGTCTTAATAACGTTAATATTATTATTATTATTATTATTATTATTATTATAGAAACAACGGTTGAAGATAAAGTTTGTGACATTGCAACCCTTAAGCAAGAACTTGATGAGCTGAGAGATGGATCTCGGAAGGTAGGAGAGGATAGTATTCCTTAGTAATTTTTTGGAATGCCCAATTTCCAGTAAGTGCAAAAACAACCAGTAATTAGTGTAAGTTGTGAAATTGCGTTTTGCCAAATTTTTGAGTGCAGTGCGAAAATTTGATATATTGGGGTTAATCTTATCGGGATAGAGGTCCTTTTTCAACCAAATGCGTGGAAATATCTTATCGAAACAATTGGATGATTTGGATTATCAAAAACTCTGTAGATTCTTGTCAGACCTAGGAATTTTTGCTGATGATTTGTACTGTCACTCAGTTGATTGAGATGACTAAATCATTGTCTCGATCATTTTAAAACAGTGTTTGAAATGATTGGATGGTTATACCAGCGTAAAACGTGACTTAGTCTTTTCCTACTACGATCTTACATTTACTTCGTGTAGTGAGCTATGTAGTTGTTTTTTTCTCATGCAGTTTTAAGAGGATCAGTTGTTTTTGCTTCCAGTTGGTGTAGAATTAAATTTGTTTGTAATTTCGAAAATAGCTTCTTGGTCAGGAGTCTGGTAAGCTCCACAAACAAATTCATGAACATAACCAAGAATTTGCATCTCTTGAGTTGCCAGTTGATGATGTTCATCAAATGTGTTCAACACTCTAGCCATTGGATATATTTTTTTATTAAACGATTGTAATTTTTGAGAACTTTCAAACTTAATAGTTTTTGTTGTAAGTGATTCTGAAAATCCCCACTGGGTAGAAATCAATAAAGTATTGTGTTTTATTGCATTGTGTTGTATTGTGCTGCTTTTCTCATTAACGTAAATGAAACCCTAGGGGTAATTATCACTCAACTATCACATTCCTTACATTTCTGTTTTTCTTACTAATATACAAATAGAAAATCCTCCCACTGAATTATTAACAGGGTTCATACAGTCATGAAAAGTCATGGAATTTGAAAATGATTTGAAAAATCATGGATTTTAGGAAAAATGGCGGCGGTCATGAAAAAGTAATGGAATTTTTATTTTTTGGTCCAAATATTTCGTGCTGTTTGAAAACAGGAAACATTCTCCTTGTCATCGAGCAAAAGTATAACTCAGCAAGGTTGGATTTTCAACATTTTTTTGTCATGGGATGTTTTGGCGCCACCACGTATAACGCTAATGAGTGGTAGGGGTCTTGTAAGTTTGATTGATACATTACCTCATTAGTATGGATTTTTCGCGTTCTTTTATGGACTAAAGCGGAGGAATTACTACTTTGCACTTAACATATTTTATCCCATACCAAAGAAAACACAGCCAATCAGAAGCCAGGGAAGTCGTTGCATATTCTGCGGTATGTAAAGATTATCCATTGCTCCTTGTGCGGATGATTTGAAGATCCTGGGCAATTACATTGTAGTGAAACCAGAATTTAGAGAACCTTCTCCAGGGAACGTTTTGCTTACAAATGTTTCTTGTTTTAATACAGAGTGAAGCTGAAGTTCTCAACTGGAAGTCCAGTGCAGGGAAGCTTGAGGAAGAGATCGATATCATCAAACAACAGAAGAAAGAGCTGGAAGTTCAACTGGAGAAATGTTCTTTGAGTGAACAGCAGAAGTGTTGTTCTTTGGAGCAGGTGAAAGAGGAGATTGGATTGTTGAGCTCAGCAACAGAGGAACTCATGGAAGAGCTTGAGGTGTCACATACTTTTCAAAAAGAGCAAAAAGTGGAGATTGAAAGCTTGAAGAAGATTTGTATTATCAAAGGGGATGTCACGCATGAGGTTGTGCGGTTGAAAGACGCTTTGACTGGTGGGTTTAGATCAGAGGCTTTGGGACAACTGTGGTTCATTGCATGGTAGCGAAATATGATCATTGACAAACCTCTGCTTGTCTTTTTATCCGCTAAGAGTGTTGTATTTCCTTGTTTCTCTGCTTTCTTAGAGTGCTTCACTGTAAACACATCTTTCCAGCCACCATATTTAGGTTGCTTCCCATTTGCCCAGTTTGGATGGTCCAACCAAGTCAGTTTTTAAATGGAACGCACGAGTTCTCACCAGAATGGCCCTGCTCGTGGATCAGAGCTGCTCAGATCTCCCACTGCGGTTGACCAAATCGTGGGAATTTGAGAGTTGTGGCGGGTAAATTGTATGCATGTGCCTTGGACCTTTCAATTTAAACTGGCCAGAACCAGTTATTTTCGGCTGGCCAGAACGGACAAATGGAAAGAGACCTAAGAATGATTGAGCTGGCTAATAACCTATTCTTTATGTTGCCAAAGAGTTAATTTGATAGCGATGTAATTTAAAAAATTGAAAGAGAGACACAGGTATTCTATCAAATACGTTCTGAAGGCCTTTGAAACATTTACTTTTCAAAGTAGTTTTCATATTTCATTTGTACTTTGTTTGGGTCAGATGAAAATTGATTTGGGTTGGTTAAACAACCCGGACTGGACCAGTTAAGAAAAACTTCAACCCTTATTAAGTATCAAATTACAACTAGTGGCTTTAGCTAACACAGGTATTCTTGCATTCTTTTTTCACATGTTGCCTTCCACCCATCCTCTCTACAGCCCTGTGGGAGCGCTACGTGAACGTAATGGGTCAATATCAGAAGGTGCGGCTCGAGTTGCACACCAGTAATCAAAGGCTACTGGCGCAGTTACAGGCCAGTCATGTAATGCTCCCCTTCTTTGCTTACTGCACACACTACTAACCAAGGGAATGTGCAAGAGATCGCTTGATTTATCAGACAGTTGAGCCTGCTTTACATAAGACTTGTAGACTTAAACGGAGATGGAAACGGAGACATACAGGTCTCCATATAATCACTGTTGAATATTCGACAGAAAGGGTACAACCAAAAGGGTTTTATCCTCTTATCTCCATCGCAGCAGTTTATAAGGTTTGCAACTAGAAAGTGTTCTGAAAATAACCGCGTCATCAGTTTACTAAAGCGAACAAGCAGTCAGCTGTGGTACAAATAGCAAATTTTCTTCCACATTTACAATGTGACGTTTGAAAGCTCTACATCCAATGGGGTTGAACCTGTAGTTTACAGACTTTGCAGCCTGGGTTGGGCGATCTTTTGTTTCCTCTGGTTATGCCTGTTCACTGCACTGTGACGTGTGTGTTACCAAACATGTGTTGCTTAACAGTTGAGCTAATGTTAAATAATAGCAATTTATAATGTTCTAATAGCAAATTTGTGTGTGATAATCGCATCGTGTTTCATTGTGTGAAACATCTTGTACGTGTATTTGAAAGGTAACCTGAATACCGTTCACATTGTAAAGAAAGTCTTTGATTTGATTATTAGACCCACGTTCGAGACCTGCGCCAGGATTTCAGCATTACTCAGAACAAGATTCTTGATTCCAACATGGATAAACTGGACCAGGTTCATCAAGAGAAACAGGCATTGATGCTGATGTCATCTGAAGTAAGCATGTGTGTCGAGGAACAGGAAAGTGCTGTGATCGATCTGTACTCCGACAATGAGCAGGTGCTTCAGGAAGCTAAACTGTGTGTGGCAGAGATTGGCTGTCAAGCTGTTTCAGAAGATGAATCCGCCAATCTTGTGTCTTCGTTGCAGGCTGAGAAAGCTCTTCTGGAAACTACTATTGTTGGGCTTGAGCACAAGGTCCAGGATCTGAACGAGGAATTGCAGTCACTTAAGGGCGTGGGTCCAAGTGAGCATGAGATGGAAAATGATTATGAGTTGCTTGAGTCACGTGATAGTATGCGTCACGCAAAGGAGCTGGCAAAAAATTCTGACCAACAATTCCAAGGTAATGGCATTGAGGAAGCTGTACTGGATGGAAATGACATGGAAGGGCATTTGAAAAAGCAGAATTTGATTGTTTCAAATCTTCAACACGAATTGGAAGAATATAAAAGGTTTGCTGAGGTTTATGAAGAGGACAAAGCGGCCCTAGAGGAAGCTATTGTAGATACTAGGAAACATCTGAAGCAATCTGACAAAAAAAATCAAGCAGTGACAGCCGAAAAGGAACGTTTGCTTCACAACTTCAGAGACTTGAGTAGAGTTATAGGTAAGAAGCTAAATATTGCCGCTGAGGATGATGGGATTCGTGGCTTTGAAACCGAGGTTGAGCGGTTTGAAGAGTTTAGTGCTCAGCTGAAGGAATGGGTCACACAGTACGAAGATAATGAGCCAGCTGATACAGTGGATAGCGGCTCCGGGTGGAGCAGTGTGTCTTTGGACGAGAAGTCACACACTGACAAAAGTGACAACGAAAACAATGACTCGCTTCGTCAAACTATTGCAGAGCTTGAGCTCAGTAAGTCAGCGCTGCGAGAGGAGACAGAAAAAATGATTGCTGAATTACAATCTCAAACCACTTGCGTGGCCACTTTGCGGGACGAACTTGACGAGAAGTGCCGAGAGCTCGAGGGTCTCCAGAATGAGAGAGTCAACTTTGTTGCTCAACTGACTGAGAAGGAACGGAGAGTCACGGAGCTTCAAGAGTCGTTCGAAGCAGAAAGGTTAGACCTTACAACAAGTAGGGATGAGTCGATCAACGTGTTACAAGAAGAACAACAAGACATGTTGAATGTGCTGCAGGAAAAACAGAAGGAAACTGCTGCTCTGAAGAACGATAATCATCGACTTATGAGTTTACTGCAGGACAAGCAGCAAGAGAATGATGATCTTGTTGATAAAAATCAGAGTCTTGATTCTCTTGTTAAAGAGTCAGAAATGCTCTTGGAAGAAATTAAGAGTGAAAAAGAAACAATTCTGTCTCAACTGAACGAGAACCTTCAAGTGAAGAAGAATCTTAGCAACGAATATACTACCCTGTCAGAGGAAAACCGAAACCTGAAAGAATCAATGCAAGACTTACAGCAAAAACTTCAATTTAACGAAGAGCAAACTGCTAAAGAATTAGCGTTAAATCTTGAAGTTGAAAATTTGAAAGCAAAACTAAAGGACTCGGTTAAAGAAAAAAGGTCTCTAGAAGAAAACATAAACATCTTAAATTTGGCTAAAGGAAGCATCCAGGGCTCGTTGGAATCGCGTAACAAAGAACTTCATACACTTAAAATTGCACTTAATGAAAAAATATCTGAAGTAGAATTATTGACATCTGAGCAGGACAGACTTAATAAAGTAATTTCCACCACAGGCAATAGAGTGAAGGAACTCGAGCAAAGATTAGATTTCTCGGTTTCTGAAAAGGAAGAACTATTGCAAAGTCTTCATAGCAAAGATGTTGAAATTGGACAACTTCAGCTAGATGTTCGTGAAAAGGGAGCTGAGAATGATTTCTTAAGGCTTGATTTGGCTAGGGTTAGTAAGACCTTAAAAGAGAAGGAACAAGTTCTTCATTTGTCTAGTAGTTCAGAAAAGGATGCACCAGAACATGTGGAGCAGAAGCTTAAAACGATGTTGAAACTAATTGAGGAAAAAGATTACGAAATGGAAGCTTTGAAACAGAAAGATGCTTCGCTGATGGAACTTGTTACTGAAAGCGACAAGAGCGGCGCTGAGATCCGTGAGCATTATGAAGAACAAATTCAGCAATTACGATCAGAGAGAGAAAGAATCCTCGCAGAGCTTGCACACAAGGATGAAGAACTACTCACTGTTAACGATAGAATGGAAGCTATGAAAGAAAAAATGAGTGGCAAGGACCAGGCTTCAGCCATGTTGCATTCAGAGCACATGAAACTGGTGTCGTTAAACCAATCCCAAGGAAATGAAATTGCAAAACTGAGAGAAAAAAATGATGCTTTGCTAAAACTCCTTGAGGAACGCGATAAAACTAAACGGCATGAGGATGTCAATAGAATTCAAGATGAAAACAGCCGCCTGAGCCAGCAGATCAGTGCTCTACACTCGGAACAGGAGCGGTTACTCGTTTTAGTTCATGAGAAAGACAAACAGCTCCAAGGTGTCTCCAAGGGGGAGGACAGTGACAAGGAGGCTGAAATTACCGGTTTACGAAGTGAAATCTCTCGGCTAAGAGCATTATTGAATGAAAAGAATAAGTTAGTTGTAAGTTTAACAGACCGGAATGACAACCTCGAAGAGCAGGTAGATAAATTGACACAAACTATCGGTTCCTTAAAGGAAAAAGATTATGAAATAAGTTGTTTGAAAGAAAAAGTGGCAAGTCTTTCTGTTTTAACGAGCTCTCACGAAATGCCCAGTAGCCAGCATTTGGAGAATGTTCTAAAAGAAAAGGAAGAGCTTTCACAACAATTGTTTAAAATTCGCCAGGAAAGTGAAGAAGCTTTGAATGACAAGGAACAATTTGAGTCAAAGTTCCAAGAAGAACTGTTTGCTCTTTCACAAAGTGTTAGTGAAAAGGAAAAAGAACTGCGAACTTTGTGTGAGAAATCAAACAAAGACAAGATTGATTTGGAAAGACTACGACTAGAAAAGGAAGCTCTGGATGCCATCAATGCAGACAAGCAGGTTGAAGTGGAACGACTCCTAGCGAGGATCCAACAATCATCGAGCGATCAGCAGCAGGACAACATGTCGACACTAAATGACGTCGCTGGAGAGTATAAGCAGGTGGTGCAAGACAAGGAGAAAAAGATCGATCAGTTGTTGGCAGAAAAGAGCCGGCAAGAGCAAAATGCACAGGTTCTCACCCAGAGGGTAGCATCTCTCGAGTGTGAGCTCTCAGTTGCTGTGAATGAAAAGAAGGATGCTGATGATAAATTGAAGAAGGAGTTAGAACGTTTGAGGGGTCACCTGATTATGGTAAGTGTACAGTAGCTCGGAGTTTATCAAAGTGTTTCTGTATTCAGTGAACTAACCTGACAATGGAAAGTCATATGACTTTGCAGTCAGTTGTGAACTGGGGCCCCATTAGATAGACTTTAAAATAGTTACTTAAGTCGTTTTCAGTCAACAGCTAAGAGACCTGACAGTGTTTGTGGATGTTTACCGTTTGCTTTAAACGTGAGAGAATGAAATAGATGATGAGAATCTTACCATAAAAAATAGATTGTTTTTTTAAAAAGAATTTTGTTCTTGCTTGCAATTTGAAGCATGGTTGACATAAAATGGCTGTGTTGTACACGTGTAAACTTTTTTCTGTGTCCTTTGCAACTATTTAGATAAATGGTGTTGCAAGCAAAATTATTTATTTTGTTAATATGATTTAATGACGCGACCCCCTCCATTTAGTTACTACCAGGTACTTGCAATTGTAAACTTATACCCTAACTGTGCAGAAACCCATACTGTAACATTTCCTCCGATAGTTTTATCGTGACTTCAGTTTGCTTATTTAATTAGATAATTGTCAGTTACGTAAATGTGATGATATCAGACTCGTTATTGCTATTGCTATTATTACTAAATTCCAGAAACAGTCCCTTCTTCCCAAATAATAACTTTAACCAATACAGGTTCAAAAGGGCTTCTTGAATCGTAATAGATAAAAAAAACCGATTTTTGCAAATGAGCGTTTAAGGTGTATAACATGTATTTTGAGGTTATTGTTTTGTTATTTGAATTCTTTTTCGGTTTTTGTCAACATTTTAAGATTCTTTCCCATCCTTGCAAAGAAATAAGTGCTTCTAGTTGTAGATCTCCGGAGCATATTCTGCCAGGATGTAATTGGTCCCCCCTTGGTATCTCTCATCCCATGACATTCCCTCGCACTTTCCAATCTGGTTCAAATCGTTTCACACAGGTGGAAGAGAGCTACACTCGTGAAGCTCTTCTCGCGGAAGAGAGAGAGCGTGATTTGGGCAATAGGTTGGAGCGAGCCGAAGAACAACTGGTATCCAGCTCCAGTTCGCTGAAAGACACAAAGTAAGCGTTTGGTTGGTTTTCCTCAGTTATCTGTCGCTTTCTCTTTGTGTTAGGCTGCTCTTTGAACGTATTTAGACTGTGAACAACAAATTTGAAACAAAGTAAGCGTTTGAGTGATTTACTCCGAGGTGTCTGTCGCTTTCTCACCGTGTTAGGCTGCTCCCTAAAAGAATTCTTTCACGGTTCTGCGCATGCTCGGGTTCTCAGAAATTTTAAATCTGTGTTCCGGCCTGGAACAAAGCCAATTTTTGAGGTTTTACATGGAGAATTGTCGACGGTGAATTTCATCTAAAAAAATCTCTCTCTCTTTTCCACATC
>JAOBYH010161425.1:0-10627 GCA_025403525.1 Umimayanthus kanabou
TAACATAATAAGTGTATGAATTTGTTGAAACTTTAAATTATAAAAACAAAAAGTAAGTTTTAAAGACTCATTACATTACATCTTCAAAGAAAACACAAAGTGTTTTACATGTTCTGAGAAAAAGGGCAGCTCTGCATTACACAGATACATATCAGTACTCCCCAAGCATTCTCAGGTTTTCCAACCTTGTTTTTGAAGCGAACTTGACAGTTCAAGCTGATGCTACGCTTCTGGTAAGAGCTAAAATGTTCTCCACCCTCTACATATGGTCAAGACTTCTGAAGTCTAAGTGTTTTGAATATCTACTCGCTGCATCAACAATCTCATCAAGATGCAGTTAAAGCCTTTTCGCAGTAGGCAGAATCTTAACCTGTTTGGTTTATAGTAGAGATCACCCAAAAACTGCCGCTCCTTTGTTTCTGCATGTTTAGGTTTTGTTTAAAGGTGCTGACTTTTGTTGCAGTTATTAGTTTAGTCAATCTGGGAGCTGATACATAGCCAGGCTTAATGATCCCCTACGACTCGTACTGGGTGAATATACTGTACAAAACAAAACTGTTTCTCTCACTGGTTGTTCCTCCCTGCAGACAATGCACTGTAGGTGGGTTGCTTCATGCGCCTTTGCCTCCTTATTGGGACAGCGGTCATCACTGTTGTGGCACCTACATGTACAGCATACATTAACATATATCCTCAAACAGTTTATTAAAAACTGGTCGCGCTACTTAATTTTCATCCTTTCCACGCCATTTTCAAGGTGTGGATGAGATAGTGTGATTTAAAGCTCAAAGACATGCAGTTCTTTTGATTTGCTACTGTAAAGTTTGTCCAACAATAGTATGACAGATGACATAGTTCTGTATTTCTTCTACATTATTAAGTTTTTAGCAATATGGTTTTAAATTTCCGTAGCAACCAGTCTCCTTACCAACACTGTTTTACTTCAGTGCCAGCTTACACATGGGATGGAAGCAGAATATGGTCACAGCCTGCAATTCCTAAGCTACGTAACATAATTCACCGAAACTTGGCACACAAACAGAAACTCGTAGGAGAATTAATTTGTTGTAGTTTAATTGACATGTCACGTCTTCTTTGTCAGTATGACACCACAAATGCCAAAACTTTTTAAAAGATTTCATTAGCATTACCATGGCAACAAGTGACGCAAAACTTTGCCAGAATTTTGTTCTGCAATACATTTTAGGAAAAGTAACCAGAATTGGTGGTTACTACCGGAATATCAAAAAAGTTATTTTCAGTTGAGATCAGCTCCATTGCACAAATTGCTTCAACCATCTGCAAGTTGTTATTCACTTATGCATCAATCTATAGATAAGCTGAACTTCACACAAAGACACACACATACACTAGTAAATGTTGATGATAAAGCACTCACCTGTGACAAGGGTGGTACCCCCTACAACAGGGAAATCTCACTTTACACCGCCGCTGGTAGTGTTCACACAGCCACTGAGGGGACTCCTGGACAGGATACTTTTCACCATCAATTCCTGGTTCTTGATTGTCAGTACCAGCTGTAGTGTGTCCGTCTTGATCTGCCCTTGCTGCTCTTTCTTCTTCCTCTCGTTCCCTCTCCTCCTGCTCTCTAAACACTCGCTCTCGCTCCTCTCTCACCCTCTCTTCACGCTCCCTCGCTTCCTGCTCTCTAGCTCGTCTCTCCCTGAAGACTCTCTCCACCATAGCACAAGCCTCAGCTACACGTGACTCCAAAGTGCTTAAAGTTTCCTCCACTGACTGAAGTGATTCTGTACCCGAAATGTTCGCGTTCGCCAGCTCACCAACCTCTACTTCATCTTCAAGCAGACAGTCCTCTGCAGTGTTATCAGTCTCTTCACAAGAAAATGACTTTATGCCCTTTTTCTCTCCATTCTTCTCAACAGCTGATTCATCTCCTTCAGTGTTGCTGGGTCTGTCCAGTGATGATTGCTTGGGGTGTATGTAAGAACTACCTACTGCAGCAGAACAGTTTACCTGGTGATTATCTGATGCTGAACTGGTAATCTGGTAGTCATTTTGCGACTGGTATCCAGGACGAGTATGCCTTGAGGGAACTTCTCCAATATACAACAAAGAAGCATTTGATGTGTCTGGGGTTTCACCTGGTTGCATCAGAAAAGCTACAGCTTGGGAAGGGGTGGCTGGCTGATAATCAAGCAGACTTTTTGATTGCTGCGTAGGGTCTGCCATTTGTCCAGTCTGTGCAGGAAATCCACTAGTACTTCCAGTGTTGGGAAGTTCCCAAAGGTATCTTGGAATGTCAGGAGGTGTACAATCACTGCGTATTATCTGAGAATTCCTTGCCAGGTGTTGATCACGATCTGCTTGTCTGTTTGAAGCACAAATATTTCCATTCCTGTTCCACTCCAGAGGAGGAGTGGATAAGTAAAAATCATCACTCGCTTGGTAACTACATAAAGAAATACTACAATCCTGGGAGTGACGGGCAAGGAAGGCAACATCCAGACCATAATTCTCAGGACTGCTTGCAAGAAAGGAATCATCCTTTGCATTGGGTTCCCTTGACATTTGGCCAGCAGCAAGTTGATGGTATTGTTTTGGTCTCGCACCTTGCTCAAGATAAGTCTGATTGATTGACTCAATGTCTGCTGTTGTATCACGCGTTTTTACAGTGAACGAAGTCCGAGTCTGTTTTGGTCTTGCGCCCTGCTCAAGGTAACTCTTTTGGCTCTGGACTCTCGAAAATGCAGCAGTCGCACACCCTACTGACCCCACCCCACAATCAGTTTGTTTAGTCACTGCATTACAGGCAACAGCGGCATCCTTTTCAGACACATCTTCATCATCACCTTCCTGACTTCGAGTCAATTTGTCTATCATCATTTCTGGAAGCTTGGGTTTGGAAATGGATCGTTTAAAGTCTTCTCCTTCGCCTACCTTTCCTTCCTGAATATGTTTCTCACATACTGTGTCTTCAGCAAGTTGGCACCTCATCGCATCACAAGAAAAACTATCTGATATTACACTTGAAATACCCATTTGTTTGACTTCTGTGTCCCCTCCAGAGTTTGGGTGGTCCGCTTTCAATTCTCCATTTTCAGGAGAGCAGCTGCCCTTTTCTGATTCTTTTGTTAGCAATTCAACACCTTTTACCGCACCTTGTTTAAAGACTGAACGATTATCTGAATTGGATACTTGCATTTCCTCTGAGTCTAACTGAGTTGTTTTCACCATTTTGTTATTTTTGATCAAGTCACTTTCAACTATTTCTTCTTGCCCCCTGTCTATTTCACCTGTTGATACAGTGTGTGTCTTGTTTGTAGGAAATTTGACAATTTGTCCGCAAGTGTGTTGTGGTGAACTGATAAATTGACAACTAGTTGTATTTTCTGGTACTCTATCCTTTGCATGTTCATCACAATGTTCCTTAAAACTTTCTGCCAGGTTCTCAAGTTTACAACCTGAAAAAATCGTCCGTGTGCTAACTTTACCTTGAATACTTCTATCGCTGACTGATTTGTCTGCAGCAGCAAGTCCAAGTAGCTTTCCCGTTGTTCTTAAAGCAGCTTCTTCACCAACACTCTCACTGTAGCAGCTCTCTCTACGTCTAGTTGTCATGGTGTGTGGTGTGGAATGACCATCAGTCTCAACAAGGTCCTCCTGCCTGCTGGATGTACTCTGAGACCTTCTCTCGTGATCTTCATTGTGCCAAATTGCATCATACTTCTTGTGAATGGCAGCCATAAGGCTGACGATGCTGGGGTTTAGAGAATCAGGCTTGTTAAACTCTTCCTTGCTGAATTTCCTCATTGACCTTCCCTGTTGATCTTCAATGTACCTAATAGTACCATTTTCTTGGTCGCTATCAGACACATGACTGATTATCCTGGTGTATGCTGTGGAATGACCATCAGTTTTGTCAAAGTCTTCCTGATTGCTGAACGTATCCATAGATCTGCGTTGATCTTCATTGCACCCACTGACATCAGGTCCTTGGTCACTGTCAGTCATATGACTAGTTGTCCTGGTGCATGACATGGATTGGCCACTGGTCTTGTCGAAGTCTTCCTGTTTGCTGAATGTACCCATAGATCTGCATTGATCTTCATTGCACCCACTGACATCAGGCCCTTGGTTACTGTCAGCCATATGACTAGTTGTCCTGGTGTATGGTATGGATTGGACACTGGTCTTGTCGAAGTCTTCCTGGTTGCTAGATGTAATCACATACTTTCTCTCTTGTTGGTCACCGCATCCAGTGACACCAGGTTCTTGGTCACTGTCAGGTACAAGACTACAGCACTGACCATCAGTCTTGTCAATTTGTTCATGGTTTATGGATGTACTCATTGACCGTCTCTGTTGATCTTCACTGCATCCAATGACATCAGCCTCTTGGTCACTGTTACACATATGACTAGTTGTTGTGAGATGTGCTGTCGACCAACCACCAGTCTCATCAATGTCTTCACGCTTGCTGGATGTAGATAAAGTCCTCTGTTTATCTTCATTACATCCCATTGCATCATGATGTTGGTAACTGCCAGACTCACCATTCATTTTTGTATTGAGATGTTCAGTCGCTTCAAGTCTGGTTGCACCAGTATATGTCTGCCCACCATTTGCCACTCTTTGTGCATATCTTGAAAGGTTGTCTTCCTGGTCCTTAGAATCAGTTTCATTTCCAATCCCACCAGGCTCATTGTCCTCGTCTTCCTGTTTTTCACCATCTCCAACACCTTTACATGGACAAAACATAACATAACAAATAGATTAATACCGACAAATGTTACCTCGTTACCAATATACCTGACATATTACTTGTAGTAGCTGTCAAAGAATAATGGCGAGGGAAGTAGAAAGATATTAAACTAAGCTTCTTCATTGGATGGCTACATTTTGCAGGATCTGCCAATGAATACTTGCACAATACTGCTGGGGAACAGGCTCTGCAAGCTTGAGTTTTCTGCTCAAAATCCTTTCCCTTGGAATACCACCCCCTCCTAATATAACTTTAAAAACCATCCACAGCATGCACGTCAGAATAATCTCAATTTTTGAGTATTTTTCGTGTTTTCTTAGTATATTTATATTAACACTCTGCTACATGGAAGCTGAAACGAAAAAGAGAAGCCCAACTCACCACTTGCATGTCCTCCTCTTCTTCTGCTCCTTTGCTCCAACTCGCATCCGAGCTTCATTTTTTCAAGCATCCTTAAGGCGGAATCACGTTGCACCAGCGCTTCTCCATAGTTCTTCTCCATTTCTGACATTTCTCCTTTCATCAGCTGCACTATCCTTTCAAGTCTCTCAATCGTTCGCTGTAACGATGCTACTTCTCTCAACTTCTCTGTTTTGTGCCATTGCTTAATTGGTTGTTTCTCAGTTGTGCGGCATCTAAACTGTCGTGCGCTTCGCTTTCTCGCAGTTGATGTACAGTCTCCTGAAGGAACATCGCCATCTTCAGATGATGAGGAGAGAGGTGAACAGCTTTCAGCTTCTCCACAAGATTGCCCTGCAACAAGCTCGGTAACACTCTTAAGTGCAGTAGAAACACAACTTAATTCATCACAGCTTTCCACCTTATTAACACTGTTAGACTTTGTACCTGGCAAATTAGAATTAGACAGTTCTGAGGTATTTAGAATACTGTTCACTTGCTCACTTGAATTTGCCACACTTCGTCCAGTTCCAGCCTGAAAAGTTGCAAATTTTTTCTCACTGTCACTGCTATCAACGCCAGAATCTGAATTTAGTAACTTTTCTTTCCTAGTCTTCAGTTCATCATTCAAACCACCATCCTTCAACACTGAGAAGGGACACAAAGACTCATCTGCGGCCTTCATACGGCTTGTAGTGTCACTACTAAAGCTGTACACACCCTTGGGTAAGGATAACTTCCCACCCTCTTGGGAAAGTAAGCCAGTGATCACACCTTGAAGAACTGCTGCATCGACTGTGCATCTTTTCACACCCTTCATGGCAAGAGAAGAAAGAAGCTGGTTAATACAACATGGCTAAAATACTGCTCCTCAAATATACTACATGGCGTGCTATATTCAAAAATTGCACATCTTATAGCTAAAACAAACAGAAAAGTTTGAAAAGTCACTTTAGTTGAGAAGAACCAAGTATGTGTATATTATTACCATAATGTTGATTCAAACTCTCCTCAGGCAACAGACAAGCTACTGTCTACAGATGAAGAAAGTTTACACACAAATCCCGCTAGTAAGTTAGTAACACCACCATTTTGTTACAGAAGGTAGATAGCAGATAGTTTATTAAACAAAACCTTAAGGGCAGTATACAATTGAGTTGCCACTATTAAGGACTAACAATGATTTAAATAAAATTAAAAAAAACAAAAAAAAACAATGATTTAAATACTTAAGTAAGGAAACTACAATTTTTGGTTTAATATTAAACATATACATTACCAATATGTACAAGCTACAATATTACTTTTAAGTAATTTGAACTTAAAAGTTATACCTATATGCTTATTAAAACTGCTTAAGAATTCTTGCGTTTCCATTACAAAGGAATCTTTTCAACTATTTCTTTTGCACACTTGGATCCTAAAAGGTCTTTCCAAGCTAAGGTTACATTGCCTTGACAATCATTGAAGGGTAATAGATGGAATAAACTATCAAACTTATTTGATACGATATTAATGAAAAATCTGCTGCAAAATTCTGCTCTACGCTCTTTCAAGATGTCGAGTCCAGATTGCAAAAAGGCATCTTGGTAATGTACATCTTATCCGAAAATTATTCTAAGAGCTCTTTTTTGTATGCGCTTTAATGCTAGACTAAGATATTCGAGAAAGATGAATGGATGACCTGACACCCGTAAAGTGTTACTGACTGTATAAAGGATGTAGAATCTAACTAACTCAGGCGGCGGGACTTTACTGCGCTTAAGCTGAGTTAAGAAACAAGCAAACAAGGTGCAGTGTATGACCAAACAAGGTGTAATTTCAAGCAAGACAACAAGATTCATGCATATTCTTACAAAACAACACGTGAAAAAGGCACTGAAGGAAAGGACCAGTTAAGAAAAATGGTGAAAATGTTGGCTTTAAATGGAATGGGATATTTACATTATGCTATCACTTGTGTTTTTAGAGGGGGTATAAAAATCTGCATTTATTTTTATGTTTTCTTCAAACGATTTGTTTGTGAAAATTATCAAAGAGTTTATTTTTATTATATATGTAGTTCCTGAACAGGATAAGACAGGTCAGTGTAATTTGAGTATTTTATTTACGTCCTCATTATCAGGTGTCCTGCAACTAGCACTCATGAGACAAAAGAAAGGTTTTGCTCGTTTTTGATAGAGATTTTGGACCAAAAATGCTCTCCCTCAGCCTTTCAATCAGCAAATACAGCCAACAGTTTATTGGAGAACTGCAGCATGTAAAGTTTGATGAGACGCATAGAACGATAGCATTTTCAGAGAATCAACAACGATGTATTATGGGGTATTTTGTTTGTCATTGTTGACAAACAATAATAAACGTACCAGACTTGTAATGAAGCCCTTGCATGGCTCATCTTATTTACTAATAATTGTAATATTCAATGTACATGTATTATCACAGTAAGTAAACATGATCATTTTGATGAATAGTAACTAACTGTGATACTAACGTTACAAGCTATTTTAAAAACTGCCAAAAGGATTCGACTTGACTGAAGATCAGTTACATGAGTTCACTAAGATGTAGGTATTAAAAAAGAAGTCTGTAAATGCTATAATGGTATATAGGCTTAAACTTAACGGGCCAACATGGACATACCTTCACATCAGCCAAAATTTTCTGTCCTTCTCCCTCGTCTTTCCAAGGTAGCTGCTGATTCTCCTGTGCCACCAAAGATGGCATCTCTTGATCAACTGGCATCTCACTTAGAGTACAACACTGTCTGTTGTCCACTTGAACAGCAAGGTCAATACCAACACTTCTGGATGATTCCAACAAGATGTTAGCAACAGTTTTGTACATATCCGAACATCCACAAAGCTTTGATGCAGACACATGGCTAACACAGTCAACAGAACTCAAAATTCTTGTCTGCAGTTCAATCACATTCCCTAGACACTGTACCTGGACACTGGCCTTGGGCTCCAGTAAAAACAGTGATAAACCATTGTCTCTCAAAGAAAGGCCACACAACACCCCAAGTTGATCACTCATACTGATGCTTGAAACAATAAAGTTGCTCATAAGAGCTTCAGAAGTGAAAGGTCTTGATGTTGAATATCGAGTGAAACCAGAGCAAAGCTGTGGGTCAGACCTTGGAGGCACACTGCTGCAGTCAACTTGATTTCCTGCGTTGGTCAACTTCTCTGCAATGTACAAAGGAAGCACAAGTTCCAATTCATTGCACAATGCCTTGTAAGACTTCAGTGAAATTGGTGGTTTAATATCAACAAGAAAACCTTCATTTAATGTTTCTCTCAACTTCAAACTTTGCTTCACACTTTCTGAAACACTTTTACTGAATGAACGAAGGGCCTCAATGTCAATTTGATGCTGGCATGTTGCAAGAACAAGCACCTTTTGTTCCAAGACATGCTCATCCACATGCTGTACCTCGAGACTTGGCTTGTGAGAGCTGGAACTCCAAGGGGTAGATGCACTTGAACTAGCCACACCGAGCATTTCACTTACCACAATACTGACTGTAACCAATTTGTCTTGAAATGAAAAGTTCTGAGCAGCCATATAAATCATATGGCTACCAAGGACTTGTGTGAGTGTGTCACTAAACTCCGTGTTTTCATCTAGTGACAAAAGAACTGACATGTTTCTGTGGACTTCCATCATTTCTTTCTCTCTGTCTCTCAATGTATGGTAAGCTTGACCCATAACGGCCAGTGATGAGAGAACAACTTCACGGTCATCTCTCGTGGGTAAAGGTCCCAACTCATCAGGCCGAGGCTGATATTGAAGCAAGTGAACAAGTTTGTTAGCTATACGAAAGCCCTCCTGTAGACTTTCCTTAGCACAAATCTTGTCATGTTCATCCACAGAAGCAGCCTGTGAATATCCAAGGCAGCTGTAAAGCAGCATTCGCGAGGTCCCACTGCCTTCTTGTTTGGAGGAGAAGTGAAGTGCTGTCCTAGCGAGTCTGATACAAGCTGATGTTCTCCCAATCCTGGCCAAGCTCAGTAACATTTTGGCAAATTGATGCAATAAATCGGCAAAGTTCTTTGATTGAAAGGCCAAGGGTACTTTAAAATCCTCTGACAGCTGCGAACTTTCACAAGTCTTACCAGCAACACTACTGCTAGCAAAAGCTTTGGAATATGACAAGGACACGTAGATAGATTCCTGTGTCAACTGAAACGATAAGCAGCTGTCCATAGCACCTGCATTTACCAACTGCTTCAAGTAGCGGAGTGGAAGCTGCTGTTCGTCTTGCAAAAACACATTCAAAATACCTAACGCTCTCTCCTTGTTTTCTCTTGCCTTTTCTTTCGCATCCAAGTAAAGTAGCTCAACACTGGACAGCTTGCAATAACAAGAGACCAGTCTGGCGCAGTTGTCAAGGTAACGAAGCTCATGGATTGTTATCGCTTCTGATATTAGAGCAGCACATTCCTCATACTCTTCTAGCAAAAAGCACACCCAGCCACGCTTATATAGCAATTCAGCTGTGATGGGGCGTTCCACACCATAAACAACTTGACACATTTTCACAGCTTTCTTGAGTACACCGTTTGCTTTCTGTATATGCCCTTGTAGAAGAAAAATTTCGGCAACCTTCAACAGTAGAAAAACGTCTAACTCATCAGTGATCGAGTCTTCTGTCCACAAACTAAAGTTTTCAAGAATGGGCAAAATAATTTCAAGTTTACTGTTTGCTTTCTTGTCTTCCTTCATCTTGATATCTACTTTGACTAGTTCTGCCAAAATAAGAATGCCAATCTGTGATTCACGCTCAAGGTCTAATGTGAAAAGAGATTTACGAATGGATTGGAGTTTCTCTTTCATTGGCTTCCACATCCTTTTGGTAGAAAACAGTTTTACAGTATTGTACTCCAGAACAGCCTCCAGTGCTGGTATCTGCCATTGGTTTCTCTCACATGTGGTCTTCTTCAGCAGCTTGCTTGCCTCCTGCAGAAGTTGTTCCGCTTGCCGGCTGTGACCTGCATCGAGGTTAACCTTCCCCAGGTTATTGAGCACAGTGACAAATACACTAAGACCACAAGGAGCAAAGACTCGACTTTTCTCTCCTATACCACTTCCAATAGATCTGGCCTTATCAAGATACTCAGTAGCTTTTTTGTACTGGCCAATAAGGGCATGAGAGATCCCGCAGTTATTTAAAGTGATAGCCTCTTCAAATGATCCTACGAATTCAGTACTATTCTGAATCAGATACTGTTGTTGCAAACAGAAGAGTTCAATTGCCTTCTCTGGCATGAAGAGGTCAATGGCAAGGATTCCCAAGGTGTTAAGTGCATTGACATAGCAAGAAACATAAACGTTATCAAAACTTAGAGGAATAACACCACTTTTGAAAGATGCTACAGTAATACACGTTTTGATATATTTTCTCCAAGTGGATGTAGTCAGTGTTTCATATTGTTCGTTCAATGGCAAATGTGAACACTGTTTCGTAGTTACCAGTTC
>JAOBYH010161536.1:0-10625 GCA_025403525.1 Umimayanthus kanabou
TCCATACAAACTCTCTTATTTTGAGCCACTTTGCCTACTCGCCAAGATGGCGGCGAAAACCGTGAAAAGGCCTATTTTTATACGCAGCAGTGTGTAAAAGAAAACTGAATCCGTACAGTGCGGGCTTTGACAAGTTTTACATAAATCCATACTACACGATAATCTGTTGCGTGGTAGACGTTTTAAAATTGCCTATGTTTTGGAGTTCCATACAACATCCAAATAACTACCTTCATTTTGCAGACAGATTTGCTGCAATCATCACCACATCTCTTTGTGCAGTGGTGGATTCCACACGAGAGATTTCGCTCACACGGCGCACGGCAGAACGTCTTCTTTGGATCTTGTCCGCAAGCAACCTCCACCTCATGACCACAAGGGAGAGCTTTTGGAACAACTACCTCACAATAAACAGAAGTTACTTTCCCTTCTTGAACTCTCTTAGCTTCGGAGCACGGGAGATGTTTCGCGTGACCACATGTATCAAGTCGTGTTGATACGCTAACGTTGCATATTACTTCTTCCGGCTTTTGGTGGCAGCTACATTTTTTCTCATGCCCACAAGGTAGCTTCTTTTTCACTTTAATGGCACATTTGTAATGTGTTTCGTCTCGGAAGCATGGTAAGTCCTATATGTTTGAAGTAGGGAACCATAATTTAGTTTACGGGTATTTAAAAATAAAAAAAATAATCAGAATCATGGCACACCACGGATTACTTAAAAGATCTCTTCTATATTTTCTATTTTATTTTACTGTTCTTTTCACAGTAGCTTTGTTAAATATTACTTGAATAAGTTATAAGCCCTAAAGAATAACTTATAATACAAATAAAAATATATATTAACAGAGTCTGCAGGTGGACAAAAGAAAATTTTAGAAAAAAATGTTAGGATGACAACAAAAATCAGAATGAACTTAGTACTTCAGAGTGTGCAACAATAGTTTTTAATCGTTATCAACTAGCATAATGGGATAAATTTACAGAGAACAGACAACTTATGTTCCTTAAAACTAGAAATAAGTTAGCAACTGTTGTAGGAAACTTAAAAGCTCTGCAACTCTAACTTCAAAACTTATTCTGCAAATAAATAAGCATGGAAATACGTGTCTTCAAAACGGAGTATATTTATTAACCAGATACTTGTGTTCCGTGTTTTGTTTATGCCCATTGTGTGTGTGTGTGTGTGTGTGTGTTGGTTTCCAACCTAATATTTTAACTTGTTCGATGGAATCTGGCTTCCTAGTCCTTTTGTTATATAGTTATTTTGGGAAGTCAAAACCCTTCAATAATTATTGTATTTATATATGTCTTTCTTCTTTATTGCAATCAAAAAGGGTATCAATAGAATGGTATTATACTCTACCTTCGTATGACCACATTGCAGTTTCTTGGTCATGCTTTCCTTGCAAACTGAAGCTTCGCACTTCTCTCCACATTTGAGCTTGCATCTGTGGCCACACGCTAAAGTTCGTTCACAAGGCTGACTACAATTAATGGCAGATGGTTCCTTCCAACACTCAGCAAGCACTTCGTGTTTACATTCTGGCATCTCCACTTTGGTTAACACGGTACATCTTCCACAGGGTTGTTTTTCAAAGTGGCATTTCTTCTTGCACCGATGTTCAAGAGTGCATACTACCTTATCGCACGATGCTTTGCAAACAAAATTAGGATAGTCACCACAGCGCACAGCTTGCGAATGGCCGCATGGAAGCGTATTGTCAACTACTTTGGAGCATGTGGCTCTTTGACAGACGTTTCCACATGGCTGAAGACATGAATGGCCACATGGGAGAATCCTTTCACAAGCACTATTGCAAAACACGTCTGAGGGAGATTTGTGACATTCCATTTTTCTCTCGTGGCTACAAGGAAGAGGTTTTAAGACTCTCACCTTGCAGCGGTCGTGGGGGCACGCTTCGTGACACTTGTTAGGACAGTTGTGGCTACACTGAAGTTTTCTGTCGCATGGTTCATAACATTCAACTGCATTGTTCCGCTCAGAGCAAAACACCTTAACTTTGTGACCACAAGAAAGTAACTTCTCTATTTTCTTCTTGCAGACTTGTTTCTCACAGCTTTCTTGACATTTTCCAGGGCAGTCGTGTTGGCAGTCAAGGAGCTTTGTACATTTTTCGTTGCATCGTTCATATATGGGATCTTTTGAGCAAGGAATACGTTTAATATGGTGACACAACAAGGTCTTCTCCACGATGACGTTGCAATCTTTTACGTCACATCGTGCATAACATGGCCTATAAAGATAAAAAAAACGACATGTGTGATCAGTTAACCCTCTCTCTCAAGTGGTGTTTTTCCACCCCTTCCATCTCAGGAGGGAGGATTGCATCAACCCCCTCCCCCTCCTTAGTTTAGCTAATTAATTATCGATTGACTTGAAACTTTGTATATACATAGCAAACTTGGTCATAACTATTAATCGAACATTTTTTCAACTCTAATTGCTAATAAATTCGCATAGTTAATTAGTTTATGTTGTGAACTTCAGTCTCTTTTGGTACAAAAGTAAGAAAAACTAAACAGCTCTCATGAAGAGGTAATAAATCTAAACTACACAAAACAATTACTAATATTTAGATATTATACCAAAGTGTTTGCATCAGGCTTTTAGTTTGAGAATGCAATTAATATCGATTTTACAAAGGCTATCGCGGATTTATAGCAAATTTGTAAGGTAAGCCTTGATTTAAGCTATAAATTGGTCGACCTAAAATTTGAAAGTAAAGCACCCGACCGAATGTTATGTCTCAAGTACTTTAGGAACATAGTCATTTTGGTGACAAAAGGACAAAATCAAAAAATCAAAATTAGGAAAATTTATTTATTTCTGCTGCCACCCTCTCCCTATCAGGACGGGGGGCTGTGGCAACCCTCCCCCCACCCCCAACTTTTTCCATGTAAAATTTTTTTTTCCTATAGATACAATGGGTATCTAGACAAAGGGTGGGTAAATTGACCGAATCTTACCACAATGCAAAAACAGCACGATGAAAAATCCGAAAGGGGGTTGCAACAATCCCCCAGCCCTCCAGACAGAGAGGGTTAAAATCAACTGTACCTCCATAATCTTAACTTTGACATCAAATCAATATCTGAAACACTTAGAAATACATTTTTGGAATGCTATAACATCTTAGGGTCTGTTCACATGACAGACGTTGTCTCGGGGGATAGGGTTACCCTAGGTACCCGAGTTGAAAAAATCTTGGTTTCACATGCAAATTGATAGCCCGGGGGGGATAGGGTCAAGCATATCGCGTGGCCGTTAAAACCAAAATGGCGGACAGAAGACACGTTTTGGCGGCAAATGACAATTTCATTTCTCTGGCATCTTTAGCGGCAGCATTTCAGCTTTGTGGTTACATGTTAACATATTTTGTGTTCACAAGACGTCGTCTCCATAGAGTAGTGCTGGAATTGGAATTATCCAACAATACAAACATAGCCAGCCCTATCCCCCAGGGCTAGCCCGTTCACATGGCAAAAGTTGACTCTACTACATAGGGTTTCCCTACCTTCAAGATAGAGCTACCCTATCTTCCATGTGAAACAAACTAATAAAAATAGTACATAAGACATAGGAGAAGGGATACCCTACTACCTAGGGTTACTCGCTCTCATGTGAGCAGGCCCTAACTCAACATTTTGGTATATCATTATCAAACTAAAATTTAGATCCGTTCAAAACATTGGCTGATATACTTTGAATCGTTATGTTTTTATAAACAACCAAGGTTTCCTAAGTTATTTTCTCATTGTAACATTAAATAGATATCCGTTGATTTAAAAGTTATGGCCACACTGTCAACGTACAACATAGACTGATATACGAACGAAGCACAAGAAATAGACGACCGACCACTTTCATTGAAAGTAAATACTTAGCTTACCTGCTGCACTGATGACCGCATTCCAGAGTTCTTTCACATGGTTTAACACAAAGCAGACTTTGGATGTTATTTCCACAAGCAGTCTTGGTGTCATGTCCACAGTCTGGAAAAATCTTTTTTACCTGCACACTGCACTTGCCACAGCCTCTACCATGGTGACATGTCTTCTTGCAGGGGTGTCCCTCTGGACATCTCTCTAAACACGTTCTACGGCACTGGTATTCAATGTGTTTTGGGTCGCCTCCGTGGCACCGAAGGTTACAAACGTGACCACACTTTAATCGATCCTCACAGGGTTCGTTGCATCCACCTTCTGGGACTTTCTTGAAGTCTTCTGCTGTCTTGACGTCAGTAACATTCCCGTGTTTCTCGCAGATCAAAGGCATGGTATTGCCCAGTTGTCCTTCACTCTCGAGATCCTTGCATACTTCTTTCCATAATGATGACTGACTGCATAGGAGTTTGAAGTTCCCAATAACGTAGAATCCCATCCGGGCTCTGGACAAAGACACACAAATTCGATTTGGTTCCCTCAAGAACCCTACACTTTCTTGTTTGTTACTTCTCACCAGTGACAGTATTACTATGTCGTTCTCTTCCCCTTGAAAATTGTCCACAGCAGACAGTCTGACGCCCTTGAACTGCGACAACGGCATTATCTTCTTGATGTCGAGCATCTGCCCTGTGTACATGGTAAGAATGGTTATCTGTGAACGTGCATAACCTTGTTGCAGCAGATACCAGCACAAAGCTGCAGCAAAATTTGCTTCATGCATGTTTGAGTAGCTCTGCAAGCCTTCTTGAAAACTTTCCGGCTCTGTGTGGTCTACGAAATACATATTTTTCTGCATTCCACGGACGTCGGGGTAGCATTTAACTCCGTCACTGTCAATGATCTCGTGGTCGTAGATTCGTTTAGTTAGCTGTGCAATCTCTGGTCGCATTCGGTGCTGTATGGAAAGTTGCTTGCATTCCATCTTGTTCAAGACCATCCGCTCAAACAGTGAGATCTCAAGGTTGAATTTCTGTGCCAGCTGGTAAACGGTGGGCTTCGGTCGCAGCTGTTTGTGGTCACCAATCAATATAACATGTTCGGTGTCTTGAGTGAGTGACGTCAGAATGTGAGCCTCCAACACCTCAGCGGCTTCTTCAATGACAACAATCTTGGGACGTATCTGTTGAAGGACGCTGTGATATCTTGCAGCACATGAAGTCGTCATACCAATCACTGTAGCTTTACGCAGGGATCTTTCATCTTCTTCGGCTTTCATTCTGTCTAAATCATTGCACAGAAAGTCGTATGTGTCCTCGGCCTGTCCCGCAGCCAGCCTCCATCTTTGACGGAAACAATCCAGCCAGTACAGATAGAGGCGGATACGTCCGCTTTCCGATAACATCCACATGTTTTCGATTCTTGCAACTTCTTCTTGCTGAAAACCCTTTCCTTGCAAAAGCAGAGTGTTTACTCGTTGAATGTCTTCATTGCAAATTCTAACATTTGAAGATTGTTTGCAATGGCGGTCTTGTTGACGAGTCCACATTTCGTCATCATCCTCTCCATTAGGAGCATTCCTAGTAACCTCATCATTAGGGACAACCTTGTCATCTTCTTTAACCAGGGTTTTCCTGTCTTGATGCAGGGCTGATTCACTGACATTTCTAATAGGAGAGAACATATCTTCCTCTCCTTCTTCATATCTTTGGCTCTGAATAAGGTCAACTTCGTGGTCAACATTGATTGTTTTGCTGTTTTCGTCATCTGGTCTGTTTTCGTTACCAGCGTTGTCTTCTGCAATATCTAGAGCACTCTTTGTATCGCCTTTACTCTGATCTTCATTAGCTTCTTCTCCAATTCCGTTGCTCGCATCAGCGGTAGTGCTACATGATTCTTCGGTCTGCACTTTTCTTTCTTCAGAAGTTCGGTTGACAGAAGATGTGCAGTTTGCTTCGACAGTGTTACTTGTGGCAAAATTTTCATAACCTTCTGAATTCCAAAGTACTTCTTGCTTTTCCTCATCTCCCTGCTGTACAATCGTACTATGATACTGGTTCGCCTCTGTGTTTTCATCATTTTTACCTGGACTTTTGTCATTCTTGACAGCATCATCGCCCTCCTGCACTGAAATCACAAAACTGTGAGTTGCTAAATGCACTTGATTTCCCATTGCATCTCTTTTTGAGGCTGAAGTGTCAAACTTTGCTTGTTCTTGATTGTCTTTCTGTTCTGCTGTTCTGCTCAATTTTCTTTTATCTGCTTGTTTGATGGCTGTATCGTGCAAACGCTCTGTTCCTGGAGTTTGGTTGGTTTCTTGCCGCGTGGTAATAGAGTCTTTCTCACCCATTTGTGTTTTCTTCGCTGGAAACTTGTTCAATACCCATGCTTTGAACAGGTCCGACACCGTATTGCTCTCAAACAGATTTGGATGATAATACAACTGGTCAAGAAAACGATTTTCAATCACCTCTTCCAGATGAAGATCGAACGCCAGATTCGCATTGTTTCTAACTTCCGAAAACGCCTTTGCTTGCTGAATGTAACTCTCCCATGCCTTCATTAGACTGTAGATAAAGTTCCTACGCGGGTCATGGTTAACAAACCTTCTTAAATTGAATAGCTGTAGATCTTCACTTTTGCATCTACCACCGACTCTGATGATTCCGTAGGGGAGGAATTCTCTAACGCCCTCTAAAAACTGATCCAGTGCATGGTTGGTAAAACATACCATTAACATGGGCGACACTTGCCTGGGGTCCCACGCGCGGCGGTTTTCCAACAAAGCCTGCACAATTTTCAGTCCGACGTACGTCTTGCCAGTTCCTGGAGGACCTTGGATGACTGTAAACTCCTTCGTAATAGCCGTTTGGAAAGCTTCCAATTGGGATGCGTTCAGCGGAAGTGTTTCAACTTGGGGCCACTCATTTGTCGCAAGAACTTTCACAGGTGGTACTGACTGGTTCTTGAAAACTTCTCGTAGGTTATACGTGACAAGGTCTTGCTCTTCGTATCGACGGAGGTACAATGGCGAATCGACATCTGGTGAACACTCAACAAGGTACTTCTTGAAGGGAAGATTGTCTTCTGTCAGTCCTTGCAGACCAACCAGAACATGACGATAAGCTTCAAAGTAGGCCGGTGACTCCGCAATGATGAAACACTCGTTTCGTTTCTCAATTCCAACAACTTCTTGGCCTCTGACAAAATGTATGTCAAACCGTCCTTTCTTCAGGTCTTCTGGGTCACGATTCGCCACCGTGGCAAACAGCATTGTCTTGAATTCATCTCTAGACAGGCAGAGAAAAGATCCGAAGATCAACCTCTTTGAGTGGTTCCAGTTTGTAAAACGAAACCTTGTTGGATCAAAAGCCACTCTGTACACGACTCCAGATTTAGTAAACTCCTTACCTTCAACGCGCACATTGTGATAGAGTTTAATGTTCTGGTTTCTATCTCTTCGTGAAACTTTGTTGACAACTTCTTGTATTCCTTCACGAAGTGGAGCAATGAAGTCTTCTCTGTATAGACGAAACTGCACATCCAGATAATGTTCGCCGTCTTCATATTTTCCCTTCTTGATGTTTTTTCGAAGAAACGGTTTTTCGTTGGAACTTAATTCCTTAAGTGTTGGACATATTTGAATCTCGCGATAGTTATCTGGGGGTTTCATCTGCTTACTTTCTTGCTTTTGAAATGGCTTGGCGAAACGTCTTCTTTCTGCTTTGATAACTTCATCTCTTTCGGTCTTTAGCGCGGCAAGGCTGTTTTGAAGCTCAATCTTTTTCTCGACTTGCAGCATTTCTATTGTGCGATGCAACATTTCAAGTGGTATGTCAGAATATGAACTAGGGAAATGTCGCAGGTAAGCAGAGAAAACACGAATCATATCAGCAATACCCATGGTGTGATCGGTTTCAGTCACCTTTGGATCACTGTACTGGATAAGCTGCAGATATGCTTTGATATGATTTGAAAAGAATAACGAATTCTTGAGTACTGTTAACAGCGGGTTTAAGTTCTCTGTTGACGAAACATTACAGCAGGTTGCTAATACATGAAACACCTCTTTTAGAAATTTATCTTCAATCATTTGCCCGCTCGAGCTGTTAAGAAGATTTTCAAGACCCTTCAAGTTTTTATTTAGCTTCTTAAAGGATTCAATTGGGCTGGATGTAATCAAGTTGCTAATGTATGTTTCGGTTAGGATGTATTCACGTTCATTTCTCCGCCTTTGCTCATTCTTTGCTTTCTTTCCAAAGCTGTCATGTGAGTAACTTTCACCGCTGCCGTTTTTCTTCACATTTACTCTTCTTCCGTTAGGTGCACGAGGGTAACTTTGTGCTTTCCACTTCTTTTGGCTATTGTTGAAGTTGCCAGCTCTCCAATCTGTTTCTGCTGAGCCTTGGAACTTAGTTGTCTTAACACCTGCTGGTGTTTTAGACCTCGCTGACTTTTCTTCGTCAGTGGTTCTCTTTGAAACATTCCATAGTGAAGGGTGTCCTGCGACATTCCATAGTGAAGAGTGTCCTGCAACAAGAGTAACATTAATAAAATTTAAATAAAAAGCAAAAGGGTCCTGAAAATATGTATTTTGGCAAAATTTAGAAGCATTAAACAAATAAATCGTATAAAAACTTATCAAAGTTAACAATTTTACTTAAACAATTTCAATAGCAAAATCTGATATCGCAATGAACCATTCCTTTGGTTGTTAACCTCTTTTCAATTCAAGACCTAATAGTGTAGAGTGTGTTTAGAAAGGCATGTTTAAACATGTTTGAATTATGTTTGTTTTCTAACATATTTGCTGTGCGCGCATGCTATGATCTTGCTTTCACCGTATCTGGACAGGGGAATTTGGTACCCTTCATGATATTCTTGCAATAATATCTGAACGGTTTTGAGTTAAAGACTACAACTTAGCGTCCTTTGCTCTGAGGAGCAATTTGTTTGTGTTTTGGTGTATTATTGAGAAATCTGCTCGTAATACGTCATTATAAGGTAATAAACATATTTAGCATCAATTAGAACAACTAATGCGTATCATTCCTACGATAGCACAAACTGCAAATAATTATGGAGTGGAGAGGCACTTTGTGCTACCCCCAGTATGTGTACAAATTGTTCATGTTAGTGATGAAGCTTTAAAATATGGGATAAATAAACGGGTGTCAATCGTGTATCATAGTTTCAAGCTCATAAGTAAAAAATATCAACATCTAAAGTTCAACCAATGATCACGATGTAATCGTGACGTCATCCAGTCACCATCTTGGGTTTTTATTGCAGCACTATTGCGCAATTGTGTGACGTCATGAACACCTTAGTTGATCGAAATACACTTTTATCTTGCATATAAGTAGCTAACACCATTAAATTCACATATTTCAAGTACTGAAACAAAAAAACAAACAACAAATAACCATAAAATATGTTACCCGATAAATGAGAGGAAAATTTCAAAAGTTTGGATAGTTTATCAAGAATACTCTAATAGTTACAAACTTTCAAAATTGGCGGTGGCGTGAAACTCCCCCCAGTCTGAACAGGGTTAGGAAAAGTTGAGGGGGCGGGAGGGGGCTGGTGTCCCTTAAAGTTGCACCACTTATAGGTAGCAATCACCTTTTGGTGAAACCACCCAGATGTATGTATATATGTACGTATGTATGCCTGTATGTACATTCGTATGTGGGTAGATTGTGTCTGTAACTGTTCGCGTGTATGTGAGTTGGCACAAGAATAATAATAAGTGTAATACTAAGAATAATAGGCAGCATGGGAGAAAGTATATCGAAGGCGCACTAATAACGATTTTAACTCGCCGCAATTTTTATCTTCCGTTATTGTGAAAATAATGGTACATTCACTCCCTTAATATCTTAACTTTGTTGATTTGTCAGTTATATTTCAGTGCTTATATTTAAATCGCACTTAGGACAGTGCTTTTTGTCAACAAATGAGACATATGACGATGTCACTTGAAGGTGGTTAAAGCAGATGATGATGATAATGAAACGATAACGGCAATGGTAATGATAACTAAACGACAATGACTATGAATATGTACAATTACTATGAGAGTATAATTCAAATAAATGACAGCACAAAAACTGTTAAAACTTGGCGATTGTAATACTTTAAACACAAACAAGTTTATACACACATCAAATCAATGCAATACCTTGCATCTTTACTGAAGTCTGCTCCTCAGTTGTCTGCAGGGTATTGGTGCTTCCGAGGTTGTTTCTCTGTTGGGGACGAAACCTCGATCTACGGTGTGGTTTGGAAGAACCTGACTTTCCTAGGTCAAATAAAAGTATTAAAGTAAATATCGGGACATTTTCGATAACAAGAATGTCTATTTTGTTGACGCTGAACGCTCTTCAATTCTTAAGGATTGTGGCCTCAAATGTTCTTAAAAGTTTCTTGACTTTTGTTTTTATTTTTATGAATGTAAATATGTCTGTTCAAGTTCAATTTATTTAGCCATTATTCACAAGAAATCAAATCATATACTATTCTAAAATACAAATTTCAGTAAGGCAATAAGGCAAGGAAGCTTGTAAGAAGCCAGCGGCTTATAAAAAGCCAAGCTTCCTGTATATATACAAAATTATATTATACTGTGAGAATTAGGTATTAACCCTCGAACGTCCAAGGGGGGGGGGGGGGTCAAATGGACCCCCCATAGGTTTTTCCGACCTAAAATTTGAAGC
>JAOBYH010161647.1:0-10625 GCA_025403525.1 Umimayanthus kanabou
GTCCGGTAAGGTCAGTAAGCGTGCTGAGCATTATTCACTGCATATGAGAAAAAGTCTGTCTTGGCTCGGTGGGTACAATGGAATTCTCCATAATGAACACACTACGAAAAAGTTCCATACAGCTAAGAAGGCCAGCACGTCTCCATATTAACAGTCGGACCTGATAACTTGTGACGGCGCAGTGGTCGAGTGGTTAGCGTGTCTGACTCGTAACCGTCCAAAGGTCGTGAGTTCAAACTGTGTTGTGTCCTTAGCCAAGGCATTTCACTCGACTTGTTCCAGTGGACTCAGCTGTATAGATGAGTACCAGCTTCTGGTGGGGTCTAGTTAACCTGCGATGGGTTAGTGCACACCACGGAAACCGGAGACAAACACCGGGTTTATGAGCCTCAGTCTTGGCTCGTGAAAAGATTTAGCTTTAGCCGATAAATTGTGTTTTTTCTTTTTTAAAAGCAATCAATTTGGCAGGAGTAATTTGATCTGAGCACCACTAGCTCTTTCATTTCAGTCTTTGAACATACGATATTCTACAACTCTGAGAACCGAGCCGATTGTGCAAAGGCGACGTACTCTAGTTTCCACGTTTAGCACCCTTGTACTTGCAGTCGTCAAACTGATGCGTTTGCAACAGTAGTTTAGTCATCGATTACGATCAGGACTTTAATAATCCTAATTTTGATATACCCAATTATGAGAAACGCCTTCTAGTCTCGATTAACGCCTCTCACTTGAATAATTCCAAAAAAGAAATTATCACGTAAATATTTATGTAGAACTAGAAAAGCTTGTAAAACTAACATTTAGTTACACAGCCTTCGGGCCGGGCCTGATTGTGTTTATGCCATATGTGGCATCCAAACTATTCTTCAGCAATTTGAAAAATTACAAAATATATATGAAATACGCATTTTTAAATTACGTTGTTTCATTGCATGTGACCAGTGTAAAAAAGATCGGACGCTAAACTCGCACTATTTACAATAAAATTAAATCAAAATCAGTGATTACCACTTTGTACCTTGTGTGATGCACTTTTGGGTGATTTAAGGATCCCACGCGAGCGCCACAAATCACACAAGGTATTAAAGTGAAAATCAATACATTCAATCCTTGATATCACAGGGTATTTAGTTTGTACCATCGATCAATATTTCAGAAATATTTACTTATCGAGCCTCGCCGGACCACTCAGTTCAAGTCGACAGCGGTCGTTAGCAAACAGATGATTTAAGAGAGAATTAGCACGTGAAACGGCAGGAATGTAAATGAGAAAGTTATCGCTTACTAAGAGTGCAAAGCATTCCCTATCTTTGCTATAGGACCAAAAATAAGAACTTTCAGAGAAAAAATGAACTGCACATGCTACAAGTCTAGATGATCAGACAATTTTGTCGCAAGGGAGTTCCTGCCGTTTGCGTGAGTAATGCTAAATCTCTCTAATGACTAGTAATGTCTGAGATCAAGACCGCGACAAATATGACGTCAATAGCCAGCTGGTGTCAATGGAAGCCAACCCAGGTATGGTGTGCCCCTTACCCCCTCCCCTCGGGTATTAGTGGAGGCAAACGTAAGTAAAGTGTGCCTATACTTCCCCCCTCTCTCACTGTGTCTTAGACTACATTGGTTGAGTGCGCATGTCTGCGCTTCAACGCAAGAACCGAAAAAAGGGTTCAAAATTGGGTTTGAAATTGGAATTCTCCTTGCAACCACGAGGATACGCGATCATCGACACTAGCTCTAATCGCTGATAATAATATATCGACAACTGAAACCAGATGTATTCTCTCGTGAACTTTATTGTCACTTATTCAATTGTCCATACCGTAGGCCATCTAAGAAAACGAATTTCTAAGATCAAGCAGGTTTGGAAACAACTGCGCATGCGTTAGCTGCACCAAGAGACAACCGCTGAAAACTTTACTAAACCGCACCTACTCTCAAAACCTCACCTGCACCTATTGTCAGCAGAAACCTACGCGGTTGATCTTTTATTGTCAACGAAGAAAAACTCGATAACAAAGATCGACCCTTGAGTTTTGAAAACGTTTCTTGCTTTCCATGTACTTGGTGCAGCTGGTGCAGGTTAAAGTCTTCGACCTGTCCACGCTTGAACAAAGTGCTATTTGTATCTTGAGACCAACTAACTGGATGCAGTCTATTTCGATCAGCAAAACACAAGGTTCTGCTCTCACGTACGGTGTGCCCTTTACCCCCTCCCCTCCCCTCGCCGAGTATCTTCTGCTCTCAGTTCGTTCTAGCTACACGGTTTCCGGACAGTAAGGCTCAGCTAACAGCGTCGCATTTCTGTCGTGCGAAATTCACTCAAGGAGCTGCATTGAATTCCACACGCGGCGGAAATGCAGCCGTCTGAACCGTACCTGACTTAACTAAGAATATACTTATAATATTATTGAATTTTCATATTGTGCGTGTTTAGTTTTTAAACAAATTCATATGCTCATAACCTACTAACGGTAACTAGAATTACTAAAAACTATACTACAAAATATACAGCTATCAATAAATTACAATAAAGTGAAATATAGATAAACCTATATTTAAAGTCACTGTCGTGTAAGAAACACCAACAGTAATATTTACTCAGTACTTTCCATCAGCCTGGTAAACATGTGCGTCATATCTCGGCTACGCAATGAAATCTTGCTCCAAAACTTCGCCAAGCTGTGTATGTTTTAGCCTCTATATACTCAGAAAAAAATGATTTTCCATAAGGTGAAAGCTACATAATTCTATGACGTCAATGAAACCAAAATTCCTACAGCTCCTTGGATCGTGGGCTCGTCCTTTTGGATCGATGACGTCATTACAGTGCGTATTGCTTTTCACGATTGCAAAATGAACTTTGGTTCAAATTAATAAGACAAAAGCTCCGTGTACGGCAGCTTTTAAAAAAATATTTAAGAAAACTGTGGTCCCCGCAAAAACATTCCACAAAGACTAACAAGTGATAATGCAATCTAGAGGAATCAAATTTCAACAATGACCAGTTATTATCAGAATAAAAACTGACTGTAGATGTTCTTCACGATTTCTATATCAGTACGCGACAGGCTCAGTCAACCGTGGCCTCGGTGCCAACAAAAGGCTTGGTTGGATTTCAGGAACTCTTCCTTGTTGATTCAGACATGCTGGATGAGGAAATTTTTCAAATAAGGAGTTCTGTTTGTACGAAAAGTTCAATCACACTGAACACTGAACTGCAAACGAATATTATATTATTGAAAATGAGGAATAGTTTTCCAACTTCAGCGTGCCAGCGGTTACAAATGACTGGAAATCTTTCTCAAGATTGCGGTCAGCGGATTGCCCCATTACAGTTTGGCATTCTGAAGGAACATCTGGCGAACATCCTGGAGACTAGCGTCCAGCGCTTCCGCAAATTTACGGCCGTCAGTGTGTGGTGAGGATTTCCAGGTGGCGATCAGGACGTTCATACTGAAACAAAACACAACAGTTGTTGTCAATACTCAATTTTAGTAAAACGGAAGAGAGGAAATAACCCAAGACTACGCGCGCTCTCATTGGATAAAACAAGTCACATGGTACACTCTCACAGGTGCCAGGCAGTTGATTTGATGTTTCTTACATTTTTTCATACATATTCTTTAGTTAAAGCTTCGCGGCGTCTAGTAATGTTTTGTCGTTTAAATTGATCGTGCAAATTCTTTTTGCAAATTCGTCCATCTCCCCTCCCCCACATGATATCAAATGATCCATCCCAGATACCGTACTATAATGCACGCAAACATTGTGACAAACTTGCAAGGCCAAATTGCGTTGACTTGCATGGATTGGCGTTGAATAATTTGTGTATTGAATTTGAACGCATGTCAATGCGAGTTCTTCGTCGTTCAATCTCACAACACTTGTCCAAAAAACTTGTCACAAGTCAACGCAAGTCCGCGCACGTCGGTGGACAAACGAAGCGCAACAACAATAAAACAACCGACAGCAATATTTATTAAGCACTTCCGAGTAACTTACAATTTACAAAGACAGAAAGGTAACAGAAATTGAGTGCAGACCACCTATAATATTAATAACCACAGGGGCTAGTCGAGACCGGTGGTTTTTAAAAGAGTTATATAATGTTTGTGGGTCAATAGAGGAGGTCCGAGTGCTAATTTGAACGCAAGCTGAACGAAAGCCCAAAGGTCACAACGTCCGCCGACTTTCAAGTGCATGGACTAGAGAGACCATTTGACCGAGGTTTAAGAGCGCGCACACACAAATGGTAATAAGCTTTATCAGTTAGTATTAACCAAACAGGTGGATAGCACTTTTCGCGCCCTCTGATTGGTTCATTAGACACGGTATATCCTAGGATAACAACCTCCAGACGAAACTTTCAAAATGGCGGCTCGTTTTGCCACTGTCACGGAAGAGGAAATTGGTCAAATGAACGAAGAAACTGTTTTTAAAATGTGCTATCCACCTGTTTGGTTAATACTAAAATAACTATCCCCCTCAGTGTCGGTGCCTAGTGATTTAGACATTACCTCACCTCCACTTCAGGGGATAGTTGTTAAATATGCGAATTATCTAATCAAGGCATCCCTTACCGGTGTTCCTCTATGCTGTAAAACGCCCCATATCCGTCGTCAATCATCGGTGCACACCCTCCGTGGACCGCAGTGAAGCCGACACAACTGGTGGACAAACCGAAATTTGCACCTCCGCCACTACACGGGACAAACCATAATCAGTCTCAAGATCGTGAAAACATTCCAGTGGAAGCTCTTAGTTGTAAGCTTGTGTTATGTTGGAGTCAATCCCACAAGTGATTACGCCCTTACCTCCCCCTCAAGTAAACAACTGGGCATCTGACTGATCAGATTTGGGTAAACACGGCTCTTAAAAATCCTCTGCCCGTACCAAATGTTGCACTAAACACTTCTCCCATCAGTCTTACCCCAACAGCCATTCAAGTGCTTTAAACGGTATTCGGCTTGCACATGTGTACATACTTTTATTCAATCTGCAGACAGAACTGTTTCGTCCTTTGAGGACTCATCAGTGCAGCTCAGAGTGGTTTGAAACCACATTTTAGAGCATTTTTGTTATCATAAACCATAATGTATTTAGCCAATATTCATTTTATTCCGATCGTAATGTTACTGCACTTAGTAATATTTAATTGTCCCTTTACACTACAGTCTTTAGTCCAATGTAGTTCAGCCAATTTTAATGCCGGACCCTTTCATATACTAGAATGACCAGTCTTGCTACCCTTTCATATACTGCGAGCATAAAAAAAGGCAACCCTTTCGGGCAGAGCCTCCTTCCCCCTCCCTGTATAGCCCAATACCAGGAGTACCCCCGGGCGTTTCGAACGGCGATATCTATGCTATACTATTCAGTTTAGAAAGTTTTCAGCAGTCGAAGTGCCCGCTTTAATACTCAAATTCCCCACCACGTCAAGCTTCAAAAAGCCAAAGCAGGTGATTTCTACGGATTTCCCCGTCGAGGGAGAGGGCGGGGGCGGGGTCGCATTCTTGATCGGTACACTTATTCAGCCGATCACTAAACTAGTTTTCATTCACCATGTTGCGTCATTACTGAGTAATTTCAATCAAGGACATCTCCCATTACTGCGTTACCTTTGTTTGATACTAGTTCCGTCTCCTAGTAACATCAGAAAATAAAGACACGCTTGTTACAAATTTAGTGCAACGCAAACACGGCCAAACAAGACAGTTGAACTACACTGCTAAACAGTTATCTAACCTGGTTGCCCATGACTTGTCAACAAATATTTTTGGGGTAGGTAAACCTGTTAATAAAATATAAAAATGTAATTAGTTTGGTGACTTTTATTGCACTGAAACTATGTGACTTTCACCACACGCTAGTCGATCTTCCATTGGAGACTCACGATTTATTGTCGCCTAAAGTCGGGTATTCCCCAACAAGCGACGACATGGTAGCAGCTTGTCGAGCACGACAAAATCGGGAGTTTTCAGACGTTCTCGCGCGACATGTCGATTGGTATGTGGCGCCGGGTCCCATTGGGAAAGAAACGCATGAAAATGGTACAATCTTCCTGCGTTTTGATAAACGCGCGTGTAGTATTTACGTCAAAGATGTGGCGACAAAAAATCAGCAACAAATTTGTCTCCAACAAAAAATTGGCAGTAATTGGCTAGTGTGTAGTGAGCTTTAGAAGTTTTTAAAAAAATTATAGTTTTCGGCTGACATCCTCGCTTAGCACCTGCTTACATGTGATAGGTTGAACGTAGTCAGTTCTGAGCAGGCGGTCAAACTATCCTAACACTGAACTTAGCAAGGAAGGTTGAACCATTACACTATTTTTTTTATAAGAACGTCTAATTTTTGGGCTGAGGCTGAATATTCTTAAATATTTTGAGGATTTCAGCCTCAAATGTTCTTAAACATAAATGTTAGTATTGGGTGTGCAGTTGTATTTTTTCCATTCGTACAAGCCAACCGGAAGCACAGTTATGCTTTATTATTCTATTAAACGGTTTTAAACAAACTTGTACATGCACAACACTAAAGGCGATGTTGCACTGACGAACATTAGCCGAGAAACAAACTGTATCCATGCGGATCTTTTGCAGTATCCAAAATAAAAGTTCCTCGCCTTTCCTCAGCCTCAGTATTTTCTTAGAATGTTCTTAAATTTTGGGCATTTTTCAGCCACATGTTCTTATAAAAAACGAGTGAATCTGGGCTCAGACTCTGTATATTTTCTACTTTCTGTTTACATATGGCGCGCCAACTCTGTCTCGGGTACCGCGAGAAATGTTGAACGATATGCGGTTTGTCTTGTAAACGGTCGAGTTACTTCATAATTCAGTTACCTCAAAATGGCAAAATTATTGGTTTCCTTTTTGCGAGTTTAAGAACTGGTATTGAGAAAAGGGAATCTACGGTTTTAAACTATTAGTATAAAAACCTTTTGAAAAAATATTTATTGACAGTCTTAAAAGTTACAAATGCAGTGAAAAAGTGAAAAGGGAAGAATTAGAAGTGACGATCATGAATTACAGAGTTGATTGATCAATCCAAGGCCAATAATGGGCTGTTTACACTTTGACTTTTCTCTGCTTGTTAAATTTATTATTTTTTGTCCTTATGATCATGACCTCACATGCTATTTCTAAAACCACAAACTTAAATCACATGAAAATACAAAGTGCATGAGTGCTTGAATTTGATATCAAACAAGGTATGTCTAAAATCAGACCCAAACTCGTAAGGCAGCCATTTCCCACGATATTGTGATAAAACAATGCTTGAAAGCCATTGACTGGTAGCACTACATCTATTTTCTCGCTTGTTGACTTTGCAGATAAACTTCAAGAGCATAATTTGCAAACTTCCATGACTATATCAAGCCGGTAAACTCACGAGCTTTGGCATTGAATAAACAATTTTCAAATTGTTTATTGAAATTAATTAAAATACCTGTCAATGTGTCATGTGCAATTTCTGAATGGCCTTTTCAAAAACATCTTAAATTTGAATTTCAAATTGAAATCTTGTTGTTATTGCTTTTGACAAAACATTAGATATACTTTTTTGTGTAAAATGTTTCTTACTTGTCTGAGTGTGCTAAGGAAGGCGAGATATCAGCAAACAAACTCTGCTGATGCCTGCACTGGATCTTGAAAGAAATGACCGCTGCATGTCTATTCAGGTATCAAATATTAAGAACAAGAGAACGAATAATTACTACTCAATCTAGCTAGCTTTCCACGTGCTTCAGCAATGAGTTTACAGAACACAAACAATTGAACAACTAGCACTGTACTGGCAACACTATACTGACCCTTTCGCTATCTAATCTTTATAATCCACAGAACCAGCGGTGCTAAACAAATTTAAGCTGGAAATAATAAAACATTTGTCTTCTTTTCTCGTGATACGTCGCCGTTCAAGTCTATTTTTTATCACGGCTCAGGAACACCGAAATAATTCATATTTCTTCGCTTATCTTTACATTGCGTATTATATTTTTTTTATTTGAATAAAGAAAAACAACCACTCTGAATGCATTCTCCCCCTCCTCAACCCCACTAAAGGAGGTCGAGGAACGTTCCTCAATTGCCCCGGGTGTATTGCCGGTGAAGACAAAACCCGAGACACGCTTCACGCTCAGAGGAGAACGCTTTGCATCGTCATCGCGGTTGTGGGTGTTGCCTTTGTTAGGGAACAAAGACGGGACGCGTACTATAGAAATGATCCTAGTAAGTACGGTCTTGGTGAGATATGAGTGTCGGAACGGTAGTCTACTAGCTGGGCTTCCCAACGAATGTGGGATGTGAGTAGTACGCATGTGCAAAACCGTAACAACTTCAAAGAGTCAAAACAAAGATAATTAATACATTTTCCAGTTTCTAATCTCGTGTTTTTACAGAACATTAGTACAATATCTAAGAACCTAAAGAATTATTTTTCGGTCTGTGAGATTAATATTGATTTCATTAAAACATTACGACAGATGACGTCATAATTTGACATGTGGAGTGTTTTCTTACCATCTTCAGCGGCTTGAAGTTGTAAGCCCAAAAGATGCCGGTCAAAACCTGCATAAAAAACAGACAAGTTCCAGTTAAAATAATACTTTAATTCTAACCACGAGCAAATCTTAAATCAATCAGTTGAAAATTCATTTAGTTCAGCCCTGAGTTTCGTCCATTTGTCCCGGAGTCTAATAGAAAGAAGTCTAAAAACCGCCAACCTTATAGTTGAATTGTCTGACAGTGGTTGCCAGAATCACGATTTGGCCAAATAAAAATAATTACCCTTATCCGGGTTAAACGGGGGGAAAATTACGGGAATCTTTCTTATGAAACAGACTTTAAATTTCAGCTGCAGTTGGTGCACTTGCGAAAATAACCGAGATTTTTTGACATCAATTGGACGACCACTTTATTTTGGAAGGCCGTCGGGAGGAGTAGGTAGTGGAATAATGATTTTCGTGCAATCGTTTTTTTGTCGATCAATCTCCCGCTGCAACCGTTTTTTGCGTTTCTCCTGGTTTTTCTAGTGTCGTGAAAACATTTTTTTTTTCAGTTTCGCCTTCATCGATTGTACGGATTATTTTTTTGCAAATTCTCACACTCCTCCCATCCTCTTCACATTATCAAATGGTCTGTCCTAAAATGTTAACTTTTGGAAAAACAAAAGTTTTCAGTTCCATGGTATTTTTTACTTGGCCTTAGTAATTCGTTTTGGGCCAAGGGGAGGAGGTAGAGGGAAGCATTGGAAATAATACGTTCAACAAACTTCCACAAACCACATATTAAGTTATAAAAATAGCTGAAATTGAACAGGCAACTGAAATAAAATTGCTGGCAGGATGAGATGAGATGGCTCCCATCTCCAGACGGCTACAGTGACCCTTAGGAGGTCGGCTGATATAAAAACCATCGCAAAATTCACTTAAAAATTATGGAAAACAATTAGACAAACAGGTAAAACGCTAAACGGTATAACACTGAAGACAAAGTTACGATAGGTAGGTTGATTTAAACTTTTTATGTTGTAAAAAAATGTTGAACTGAATTGATGAAATTTAAGCTATACCAATGCATATTGTAGGAAAAAATATATAAAATTTCCAAAATTAGACCAAAAGTCCAAGTTTTGTCGCTGAAAAGAAAAACTTCTCAGTTCGACTGCATTAATTGTCTTGGTCTTAGTACAATTCGTTTTGGGAGGGGCTAGGGGGGAAGAATGGGAAACTATATTGTTCAATAAACTTTCACAAATCAGATAACAAAAATATCAAGAAACAAAGTAACAAGTAGAATTGGAAAATTACAGCTGAAATTCAACGGGAAAAATGAAGTCGCAAGCACCCTTACAAGGTCGACTGATACAAACTATCACTTTTGAAAATAATAATAATAATAATAATATTATTATTATTAATAATAATAATAATAATAATAATAGTTATCTAGTGAAAAAAAATCCAGCTTCTAGTTCTATCCCTACAGTTAATTTCTCAGTGTTTTTTAAAGAAGTCGAACGCACTACACTGATCTGTGATTACTTCTAGTAATAATAATAATGTTTTAGGAGCATTCCACAAGTCTCAATGCTCTTACAGGTCTAAACTAGTATCATTTTGAAAACAAACAAACACGTGGACAACTAAAGAAAAACACTCTTTGGAAAACAGAAAAAGAAAACAGATTTCGTCAAAAGCAACGGTTAGCAATAAAGTAAAATTCAGTGACACACGTGTGGTGTGCGTGTGGCACCCTGGCGCAAGCCGAACTTACCCTGCCCATATACGGCTTCCTTCATCAGTTTGTTGTGTTTGTCGATGGCCCGACGTAACAGCTGCTCTTTAGTGGTCGCCTAACAGCACAGACAGCAATTAAGCGTATAAAGACGGCATAGCGTATTAATTCTAATAAGCGTCCTGCCTTCAACAAGGGCGGACCATTTGAGTTTCGAGGGGGGGAAGCGGATTATTGTTGCACTGACCAAACCTTTCCCCGACTGATAATCAAGGCAGATATTTTTCCAGTCGAAAAGCGGTGCATCATATAGAGCTTATCAAGCATGATTTTTTTTCTTGCTTTTTGGGGCTGCATAATTTTTTTTTCAAAATCTTCCAGCCC
>JAOBYH010161758.1:0-10625 GCA_025403525.1 Umimayanthus kanabou
TGGAACTTTTTGAAGGCCCACAATTCCTTTCGGTCATGGTATTCACTATTGCACCAGGTCAACCTTTTTTGAAATAGATGTAAGCATTAGCAAAACAGTCGTGTCAGATACACACGATCTGTCACGGGTCGTCTCACAAAAATATGACTCGTCTAATAAATGTGACGGGCCGTGTCTCATTAACAATTAGTGCATGAGCTGATAGCTAACGAGGCGCGGACCGCCGATCCAGTGGAATAATTGTTTTTATTATATAAAAGCCTACACTTTTTCAATTATAAAAAGTCCTAACGCTGACTTTGTCGTTTTAAGTCCTTACTGTGTATCAAAACTATATAGCTCAGTTAATTTTTTAAAATTTTTGCTCATCAGAACTTTTTGAAAACTAATGTTCAATATATAAAGGGCTTCTTTTTTATAACAAATTTACATTCAAACCACTTGATTTTTAAAAGTGAGAAAATAGCATTTCTGGACTCCACTTCAACAAGAGCAGTTAAAAAGTAATCCATTTTGTTGTTCGAGTTACTAGATATATAGCTTTATTAAATACCAAACACTTGATATTGAATTTCTGGTAATCGGATTGGCTCTCTACTCACGGTATAAATCCTATATCCTGTAGTTTGTCCAAATATGGAAAATGACCGCGAAACTTAAAGCCTGCTATATTGACAATTCACTTATCACTAAAATAAATATCGAGATAATTTTATCCAGTGTTTGGTATTTAATAAAACAATTATTCCACTCACGCTTGTTGGATATCAGCTTAAGGCGAATAGCCGACTCTACGCTCCGCACCTCGTCCGCTATCTAAAAGCTCATATCCAACGCGCATTCGTGGAACAACTGTTAATGTTTAAAAAAGAAAGAAATACCAAATCTTCTTAGTTCTCTCCCTGCGGCCGAGCTCCTGTAAAACCATTTTGCAAGTTTTGGCAACGAGATCTGTCGAACCACTAAAACTGCTGTTTTTCTGAAGTTTCAAACTGAAATTCACTTTCTGTTCTTTTTCTGCGCTTGATGTACTCCAACAAAATGTTCAAACAGCCACTCCGTCTGGAAGTATTCGTGTCAAGGACAAGATGACAAAAGATATCCAGGTCTTTCTTGAAAATGTACTGCAATATTGAAAACGTTTGGAGAATCCTCTCTTGTTGTAGTCTTCAATTTGTTGGTGATCGCGCAGCAGTTTAACTGAATGATTTTAATTCTTCACGGTTTAGTCTTCAAGCTCAACATTGAAGTAAAATTCCAGTGCAAACAATGAGGCGACGCGTCGCTCAAATTTGGTGCCAGGTGTTGTGTGTCATACTGTATTGCGGGAAAACTACACACACGCGTTACAAAAACTTCGGAAACACGTCCATTTTCATAACATGCATCATTTTTGCTTTATTTCACAAAACCAGATTTGGCTGGGATTTTATATCTAACTGTGTGCTGCTCTCTCCATCAAGTACAATTGAAAGCCGCCAATTTTCCGCACTGAACACAAATAGGATATGAGCTGAGATCCTAACTATGGAAAAACCAATCAAAAAGCTCCGTTGCCAATATCTAGTGAGTAGTGAAAATAATAAATTTGTATATTCCTCATTCTCTGAAGTTGAATGTATGAATGTTCCTTGATCTCTTAACTTGTAATCACTAAAAACTTCCGTTTTGTCTATTTATTACGACCTATGACCAAATGAGAACGCGGTAACGTTACGCTACAGACCCCTTCATAGTTCGTCCTAGTGTTTACAATAACCTCACGTCGTGGTCAAGTCTCAAGCTTTCCCACGTTTGCTGCATTCTGAAAACTTGCCCTGCTGAAATTTATTTTTTTGAGCTTCATTTGGAGTGTGCTATGAAAGTTTAAGATTTTGCTGCTTTCAACTTGTAAGATATTTTTATTGGCTTCATCATCTTCTTCAAAATTGAAGGGACCATAAAAACAGCCGAGATCTACCATTTTTAGCAGCTGTCCAAACTTTAATTGCTCGTTGAAAACTAAAAGGAAGCTTTCCGTGTTATATGGAAAAACAAATCTCACATTCATAGCTAGATACGCTAATTTAAGAAATTTGACTCTGTTTTGAGCACGCAAAAGCTGGAACTTTTGTTTTGATTCTTATGGTCGTAGCAGGGCCAAACTACAAAATGGTATCTTTGTCGTTTTGCATCACCCCAATTGAAAATAAAGCTTTTTTTAGGTAAATAATAATAATAATAATAATAATAATAATAATAATAATAATAATAATAATAGTAATAATAATTTAATAATTTAATAACTTATATAGCGCATTTTACATAAAATGATCAAATGCTCTTTACAATGTATATAAGGAAACTATTTACAATATATAAAAGTTAGAAAATGCGATATACAATGGTATAAAATAGGTCGAAAAAGTGCAAACGTTTTTTCTAAAATGTTACGTGCGCAACCTGTTTACAAAAGGTGTTAAAATTCGTTTTGTTGCTATACTACAACAACACAGAAACCACTATTAAATTGTTTCAGGTTCATGGCTGACCCAATATTTATCCCAGGTGTATGGAACATACTAAAACAGATCATCCTAAAGCTCAACCAACCTGGCCTACACTTGCTACTTATACTGGAGCAGTAGGGCTCGCTTTCTTGTATAACCGCGAGAGCCTGGGACTGCCTATGGATAAGCATTCACTCCATTTTGTGTTCGATTACTCAGGAGTCGCGATAAATCAAGAACAAAGACGACAGAAAATAGAGCTATCAAAGACACAAGCGAAAGATAACGTTTTTATTGCTGCTCTTCTTATAAGAACGTCTAGTTTTTGGGCTAAGGTTGAATGTTCTTTTAATACTTAAAAGTATTTTGAGGATTTCAGCCTCAAATGTTCTCAATTAAAACGATTAATTCTTAAATAATTTCCCTTGGATGTGCTTCATGTATTAACTATTAATTTAACTTCGATAACTCGAACCCTCGATAACTCGAAATCCCGCTAAGTCGAAGTGATTTTTACTTCCCTTCAGATACTTTTCTTTGTAATTTTTACCCTTGATAACTCGAAGTCGACTTTCACATTTGCGGACTAATGAGCCATAACATTTTACACTGGAAGATTATATTCAATCTCATTTATATTCTATGTACTGTAGACTACCAAAAAATGACCTTTAACAGTTCTTTCGAAGAGAAATAAGAGTGCGCAATCTCATGGTAAACGTACAATAAAACACGTGTAAGCATAAATTCTGTTTAATGAAGTGTTTTTGGTCTTGTCTTCGAAACTCCTATAACTCGAAACCCCGATATATCGAGTTATCGGGGTGTAACTGTAGTATTGGGCCGATGTACATTTGTTATTTTCCATTCGCACTAACCAACCAGAAGCATAAGTTATTATTTTAAAACTAACATTTCGATAGGAAGCCCTATCATTAAAATGATTTTTTAAGTGGTCCTTAAAAACCAATTAACATAAGACAAAAAATACAGTAAATATGGCTTAAAGTACGCTATATTAATTAGCCACTGCCCTGGCCGGCAAGAAAGCAATATATTAACAAATGAAAAAGATTTAAGTTAAAACAAAGTTGTACATGCACAACAGTATAAGCGATGTTACACTTAAGAACACTAGCCGATGAATTTCGGGAATTTCCAAAATAAAAGTTCTTCGCCTTTCCTCAGCCTCGGGTATGTCCTTAGCATGTTCTTAAATTTGGGGCATTTTTTAGCCACACATACGTTCTAATAAAAAAGGTTCTTATAAAAAAAGAGTACACATTTCTTGAAATATCGATATACTTACTGTTTCTTGAAACACTGGTGGCTCCTGATTGAATCCAAATACAAGAAGGAAATACAACAGTATATAATATGAAAAGCAATTGTTGCTTACTAATTTGAAATAAAAACACTAGAGGTGTTTTGACAGGTGGGGTATTCAAAGTCAAATGTTTGTCTACAGAGCAAGTAATTTGCTAAGATTTTATCTACGCAGAATAACTCCAGTGGCATTAGCAACGCCTGCATATACAAACAGAAATTAATAACGGTGGAAGCTTGAAGTGCTAGCGCTGAGCAGCTAAAGCCCGGCGCACACTGGATCTATCTGCTTAACAGAACTTCGTTCGTGACTGATTCCTCTGATTCCTCCAGTGTGCGAGGCGATTTCGTAGGCTTTTTGTCGCTCGTGACGTGACAGACAAATAATTATTCAACGTGTTCAAAACGTTTTGTCACAAAAATTCTCCTTGTATGCGTCGAAATGAAAGCGGTAAGCTTTTAAGTTTAAAAAACCTTAAAAGGTCTTGAAAGATCTCTTATAAAACATGTTAACAAACAAATGTAGTTTTTTTCAATTGATCATATTGTCCTGCCATGCGACTGATCCATAGTTGTTAAAGTATGAAGTGAGCAGTTGGCGCTGGTCTTTGCATTTATCGGTGGATTGTGGGGTATACGTAGAGCTGGATTGAAAACCAGTTAGGCATGAGACATTTCTCCGTGATCGCCCCGCACTCTGGAGTTTTCTCCTTACGGAATCAGTCATGAATGAAGGTTTGCTAAAACGATAGACCCAATTTGCACCAGAACTTTAAACAGTCAACACAAGCAAGCTATCTAAGAAGCGTCTTTCAAATCTGTGTCTTGTTTGTCAATTTGACCGGGTCGTAACTGACACTCAAAGACCTGGAACTAGCCGGATATCTACTAACCAGTTCCCTTTCAAGTATATAACACCATTTATATAAAAGCTTTTCCCAAGTACAAGCCAAGGGTTATCTATTTCTTTGATGAAAGTGCTAAAAAGGCAACTATACTTTCGCTGAATCAAAAACTGAGAGTTTCAAACATACAAAGCAATGTGTAGTTCCAGAAAATATTCTCACCCCTACAACGGAAGAATTCGGAAATTCCTGGGGGAAAGGGGAGGGGGTCTGACGGCTAGAAAATTCCTGGGGGGGTGAAAAACAGTCAAATTTCCGGGGGGTAAAGATAAACTTGTATTTAAACAAAGAATAAGAAAGAGGGAATTCAATTGATCAGCACTTACGCCTTGTGAAACAGATGTAAATTATAACTGAAAGACGAGAATGTCCGCTGCAAGCGTTCTATCTGCATGCAATATAAAGAGTGAAATATATGCAGTTCACTTTATTGTTCGACAATTTATAAAAGAAATGTTACAAATCGTTAATAAGGACATATTCTTTCGTAGTTTCTTTCAACAGTTTGAAAAGAAAGGAAAAAATCAAAGCACTAAGATTTCCAGGGGTGGTGAGGGGTAGGACAATGAGCCTTGGAAATTCCTGGGGGGAGGGGGGTCTCTCCAGATGCCCTAAAATGGAAATTCCTGGGGGAGGGGGGTCCCAAAAATTCCTTCCGTGGTGGGGATGTGGATATTTTCTGGAACTACACAATAATTGTTTTATACAAAAATTGTTTGATGTAAATTCAAACTGCAAAATTTTGGAGGGTTTTTTATTAATGTCCCTGAACCCTGAGCTTACGTAAACCAAATAAATATAATTTGAAGTTTTTTTTTCATGCCTCAATACTTAAACATACCTTTTTAACTTTGATCTCTGTAGTCACAATAAGGTGATGTCCAAAACACAGCTTTAGATACGATTGGCTGGCGCGGAACAGGTCACATTATTGAAGGATGAGATAATACAATAGAGGAACATCGCCTGTCGCTTTCCTCGACATCGCGGGGAAAAAAGACCATCTTGTTTTGATTTCGTTTTACACAAGGCGTAGAAAGCCTTTCAGTTGCGAATGCCAATGACGAGATCAAGTGTATGTAGGTCTCGGGCCAGGAAACTCCTTCATGAAGTTCTACGTTTTACTTGTATTATTTTGGCGGTCTTTCCAGGTACATCAATGTTTATATTTAGACCATGTGGACCATGACACGATCGAGAACTGTTTCTTTGGAACAGGATTTTGTGTTAATACCAAATACTTTCTTAAGATTGTCTAGCTAGTCTGATGGTCAGTGCTTTTCTCTTTATCATATCTAGTAAAAATAATTAATGCTTAGCATGTCGTTAACCGTTTATACGTTAAGCAAGTCAGGGTGCCAAATTGTGAGTTTACAAAGCAACCTGCGCTCGTGAATCAATCCAACACTAAAGAACTGACATGGTCGAAGGTCATTAGAAATGACTGTTAGAACGGTACCTACGGACTACTAACCCGACGGCTTTCTCACCTTGGTCAAATCCGAAGTACGTTTTTTAAAACGAGAATGTTTCTCAACAGGGGTATGCATGGGATGACAAAAGATATGTAGATATCAGAACGTCGCCATTATGAACATCCGGCTAAGAGCTGTCTATTGACTGTTATCTTGGAATCACTTGAAAGTTATCGTAGAGACAAATACTCCTCCCGCAATGCAGCAATTTGAAGTTTTGTGTTGTGTAACGGTCGGTTCTGATCAACTAAACCGCGCTAAGCTAGAATCAGTTCTGGCGAGTTATCGCTGCTTACCAAATGTGACCGGTATCATGTAAATAATTATTATTATAGTTATAGTCAGTTGTAGTTTCCAAGTACAAACTGAACTAAATTGCGGTTAACCTTTACCCAACCCAAACTGAAACTAAACACGTTTTTGTAAGTTTCTCTTCATGTTTTGTAAGTATATTGATTTATCATCGCACGTGTAATGGCTTAACACTGCTGCGATTTTTCCTTTATTCCTTTGCCAGAGTCAACAAGTTTTGAGATTTTGTTACACAAGCATTTATATTTTACTGTTATTCAAAAAACTCGTGTACAACTAAATTGTTGTTGGATTTACCAATTTTACTTTCTATATATGTTGTGATTGAATTTATAGCAGCTTGGCAGTGGGTCTAACGAAGAATAAGTATAGTTAATTGTTTGAAAAGCTAACTAGTTGCGTTCGGTTCAATTAATGCAGTTTCTGGTATTAAACGAACAACATTTTGTCGCAACTTACAAAAAGGAAAGTATTAATAGACATAGCTGATTTGTAGAACAACACATTTATAACAATTCTCTGTAATTAACTCTACGTTTATTCGCCGTCACTTCAAAATGCGGTCGCTTGGTTTGCACGCCGCTTTATTTTCTAACTGACAAAGTAGTTAAGATAAATACATTAAGAACCGTCAAACTCAACTGAAAATTCACTTGTAATATTAAATTTAACTAAAAGCTATAAAATTATATAAAATTATAAAAAAATATAAATTTATAAAAAAAATTACATAATTATAAAATAATGTTTAAATCGCAAAGTTATATTTAATTGAATTATATGAATTCATTATTCTAGAGGCTCCAAATACTCTTAAGCCTGGTTTCCATATAATCGTCTCTAACGAAAGGATTGTGTCTGCGACAGAGACGATCCTTACGTTAGAGACGAGGGTATGGAAACCAGGCTTAATCGTCCAGATCGCTTGACAAACAATTCTGTGACAGAGACGATCCTTACGTTAGAGATGATTGTATGACGTAGGTTAATCCGGTCCACAGGCGAGTTTAACGGGTTAAGGTGGCTCGAAAACGCTTTTCATCCTTTTTCACAACCACTAAAATTTATAAAAACCTAACTTCATTACCACTGAATTTTATGAAAAACGTACTCATTTGAATTAAATTAATATTGCTACTAACTTGTTGATAACTGGAATACTTCCACCGGAATTTTGCTTCCATGGCACTGGTAAGCCTCAGATAAACCATATTTTTACCATTTGACCGCTTTTTACACAAAAATTAGACTGCGAACCCCCTTTATGTTGCATCAAAAATGTTTGCACATATAGAATTAAAAATAAACAGTTGTTAATAGGTTTTGGCGCCACCTATTATTTTCGGCAATGTTAGTGGGTTTAATTCAATGTCAAATGACAGCACCGAAGATCAAGCCATTCCTGAGCATATCTTCAGTGAGAATGATTTATATCACAGTTAACTTTGGCATCTTATTTTCAGACTTTTCCTTTAGCCACACGATATTAGAGGAGTATAATTGCCAACAAGACGACGCCCAATACGGGGTGACTCTCAAAGGTGGAACAATGGCCGGGGTGTTTAAAGACCACGGTAAAGTGAAAAACATCCAAGAGTGCGCGCACCTCTGCTGCACGGCCAAGAAGTGTGACGTAGCGATGATGTATGGGAGAAAATGTCTTGGAGTCCAGTGCTTTAACGAAACATCTTGTGAAACTGTCCCTTCAGATGATCCTCAGCTTGACTTGCAGATAGTTCACGTCTCTTCAAAAGGAACTGGAAATCTAGGTATGTATCTTATGGAGCTTTTACTTATAAAAATACACTGGCACTTGCAAGGAGCTTCGAGCCACAACTACTTTGACCTCTTAGCTTAGAAAACCAAGCGAGGGGAAGGGGGGTTGAGGGGGGGATTGGAGGCCAAGGGCGGGGAGAAGGAGGAAGATAGAGGATTGAAGTCCTTCTTATCGTTCTGCTTTGCTTAAACATTTTATCTATTTTCTTTAGACCTTTTCTAAATAATGTAATGATTAATTTGCTAACGGCAATGTCTAGCCTTTGATATCTCCACATCATTCCTGTTTACTCTTTCATAAAAAAACTATAAAAATATAACGAATGAAGTTATTGCATTGGACATGTGTTGTAAGATCTCTCTCGCGCATAATGACGGTACAGTCCATGCAGTCGACAAGACTTGTTCTCATTTTTGATATAATTGTTTGGGGTTTACACACCGAGTGTGAACAGGTGAAAGGACCGCCACTTTTGGATGAATTACTGAGTCAGCTGGGAGAAAGATACTTACACGTGTTTAGGATATAACCAACGCCGCCCTTCCAGATGACTTAGTAGCTCGGCCGGTAGAGTGACGAAGTGATTTTCGTCTAGACTGTAAAGCAGCCCCTTCCTTCGCCAGAAGTCCGAAAATCGGACCAGATTCTATCCCTCCCCTCCGCCTCTCTCCCCATTCTTTTTTCTCCTGGCTGCGCGCTCCTCCTTCTCCCCGTTCTACCATTTCGCGACCGCGGCGCGCCAAAACTCGCTCAAGAACCCCAAATTTCGGACTTCTGGCGAAGGAAGCGGCGGTTTTGCCATCTAGTTTTCTTCCCATTCCTAACAGTCGATGCAATTTGTAACAGTTGATGGCATTAAATACAACTAATACTAATACTAACCCAAACCGAACCCAACTCTAACCGTAAAAGAAGAAATTAAATTGAGAAAAAGGACCTAAAAAAACTGAAAAACGGTAAAAAAAATATTGAACAGTGTTAAACCTGCAACTGCTAGCATTCCAGTCCTATGAACTGAACTCGTTGTCAGCCACTGCTATTCATCAACTTAATTTCAGTTACTGTATAAATGTTACAAATGGCATCGGCTGTTGTTGGAAATGACTTTGACTGTTATGAATGCCATCAATCATTTATGAAAGACAAATAGCCAGCAGCGATTGAGCAACCCAAAGTTTGTGGTTCAAATCTCACATGTATTGTGCTTTCAAAGTTAAAGCGAATGCGAGTGATCCTACCAAGTTTAACCACGATGCCAAATGTCCCCATAACGAGGTTATGTACAACGTCAAGCTGAAAGCCGGCCTGAGTGCAGGGAAATTTACGGATATCGGTAAAGTGAAGAGCATTATGACGTGTATCCGGTACTGTTGTGACGCGAAGGTGGAATGTGACCTGGCTTTCATGCTGGAGAGTAACTGCTACCTTGTCAAATGCTACTCAGAGGACCGATGTCAGGCACTGCCTGCGCCCGGAATTGACTACTCATTCAAACAGAAAATGGCCTTCGTAGCACCCTGGCTTTACGAGAAGAACAAGAAAGTAGGTAGGTTGCTATAGTTACTCTTATGGTTGCAGTGTGTGTGTTGCTTTGGTTACGACTTTTGTGCATTTCGGTTGACTACGATTGATCACTTTCTTTGCTGACGTCGTTATCTTGGCCTTATTTAGCATGATGTTAGCACCGTGTGCGTTTGCTTACATTTTCTTCCACCAAAGGAATACCTTTTTCATGTTTTGGATTTATGTAGTGTATGACCATACACGTATTACCTTCATCTCACTGCATTTGGTCTCATTACATCGACAGAGGCTGTCTAACTACACTCTGCAGTACCAGTTTACCACTGGCACGTGCGCACTATATTATGCCGTATTGTTCATTTCAGAAATAAACCTGCAGATAATAAAGTAACAAAGTAATATGTTATTACATTCTACTTTACTACAAAAACAGCACACACAACTTAAGAGCGGCTGCCAGTAAATATCAAAAATCTTTGGTCAGTCGAGATATTTTGGATTTGCTCATATTTTGCCTGAATGACTCCTTTGGTGAACTAGTTTTGAAAATCACATTAGAAATTTCAGCCGATCTTTAATTTTCGAGAAATCGAGAAAAGTTGTTAGTTGAATTTGGCGCTCGAGACACGCCGGCGGCCATTAGAAATGGAGATAAATTGTGCATATTCAACTCGCTCGTACACAAAAGTGTGATATGTCATACATTTCTCACCTTTACAGGTTAACATTCAACGTTTGAGCTTTGTAAAAGCCTAAAAATATTATCATAACTCTCAATCTTTTTCTGGTTTTCGAGCCGTTAAAAACATTAACTTTG
>JAOBYH010161869.1:0-10624 GCA_025403525.1 Umimayanthus kanabou
CTATCTATCTATCTATCTATCTATCTATCTATCTATCTATCTATCTATCTATCTGTCTGTCTGTCTGTCTGTCTATCCATCTGGATGATTGCAAATAATTGTAATAAACTTTAATAGACTTGGTAATTTTTTATGTTATAAACCAACCTTTTGTAAATAGTCACGGCTAAAATACATGAAAAACAGAGTTTGTAAATAGTTTATATTCAAATTTCGATGTTACCACCGTGAATAATGAACAGCTGTTCTATCCTTGTTAGATCATAACTAAAAACTCGTCAGAATTACACGGTCGGCGACTGAAAGCGTCGAAAAGCATTATCGGAAAAATAATCATTCTTTACTCCCTAGAGAGTCAAGAAAGTAGTTTACGCCTTTTCTCTCAGCTTCCGATTGTAGGATATAGGCAGCCACAACTACAGCCACAGGGGTCTACATGTGCTCAGCAATGCAAATGGGTGAAATGGCAGTTGATTAAGTCAAGCGATTAAGAACAATTATTATGATTACTTTCCATCCCCAGGAGAGGTTAAGACACTTAATTACGAGTTAACAGTTTGCTCCGAGGAAGAACTAACGCTCAAAAGTCAATTCTACACCTAACTTAACAGCGAGAACAAATATACACCATATCAACCCGTGTTGATGAAATCACATGTTAATTAACAAGTTACCTGTTTGAACTATGGCTTGCTTTGACTCTCCATTCATGTTAGACATCATGATTCTTGAAAATGACCCGCGATCAATCCAGTACAGCAATCTAGAAAGTGTGTGAAGGGGTAAATAGATATTAGCATGTTATTCCTTATATTTCTTAGATGTTCAATTATGATGCTAAAATTCATACCTTTCTTTTCAGTTTTAGCGTATTTTATTACATTTCTGAAATAAAATCATTACTTTTGTGGCAGCTATGTGAATTATCTACATGGAATTTTCACTCTGACTAGCTTTCAAAGCCTTCATGGTCTAATTGGACTTTGACGTAAGTGTGTTTGATTTTCAGCGACCGAATTGCGTAGGCAAAATTAACAATGAAACATTCCTCTTTCTCTAACAAAATTTACTCAGTTTGCAATTCAAAGATCCAGCCGTTGAAAGACAAAAAAACATAGCACAAGGATCTCGATATCTCCTTTAACAGTTCGATGTAAGTGTTTAGACCACTAATTGTTTTGATACTAATTTAAACCGGTACTGTTTGTAACAAGAAAAATATTCATTGTCAAGTAGAGATAAGATTATATACTTTTTTGAAACCACTCCCGCCCCTTTCACCCTATTTAGTTTTCAATACCCCCTACTTTCATATCATATTTCAGGTCCCCTCAGGTTTCTTCTTCACCCACACCTTTCCCTTTCAATTGAAATAATGACCGAGCCCTTAGATCTTGAATACTTTGAAATTGAATTTAAAAACACCGCTAACCCTTCGATTGGATCAATTGCAATATGGACGACGTTAGTTGCATCAGATACAAGTGTTTTCCTGGAAGAACCGTCGACCCGAGACACAGCGATGATGTTTCGTTTGTGCAATAGAGTCCAAAACAAGTTTCCCGAGATCCAGTCAATGGCCAGCCAGTTCGGTAATCCATCAAAAATTGCAAGAAGTAAGTGATGTGCTTCGCTGTTCTTCTTAGTTCGGAGGATAAAGTTTGCTTCTGACCAGTAGATATATTCTGTCCGCGGATCATAAGTAACCGCCAGTGCTTTGTTGTTGGAAAGCAGCTTGTCGAAGCAAACGAACTTATTCCCTGTCAGCGGCAGCTTCATGAGAGACCGTGAGGCGTCGGCTATTAGGAGAAAGCTTCGAGAGTTCTTTGTACTGGCAGCTTAAAATAAAGAGAATAGGTCGGACATTTTAAAAATCATTGAATAAGTAGACAATCAAACAATTAAACAGTTCATATATAATAGTAGATACGATAATATTTAATAATATACAGCGGTTTAATGCGGTATGTTTAAGTACTATTTACAATACTTAGGTAATTCTTGCTTTGGGGTTCATCCCCTGGGTAGAGCCAGTGTTTTACAGGAAATATCTCATGTTTTCCTTAAGATCATTCTCTGTCGTTCTTTATCTTTACATGAAAACTTTCACTGAACTTAGCAGGAAAAATAGCGAAAGATAAAACAATGGTTGTCATATACATTGATAGGCACAATATGAGTTCAGAGTGCTACGCGGAGTAAGTAGCTAGTTGTGGGCAAACACTCAGCAGCATAAAATTAATCCCCCCAAAAATCTTGGTTTTCAGAAACCAAAGGACAAATCCTAGGAAATCAAGGATTTGAATCCAGTCGTTATGTGCTGAGAGAACACACTAAAAAATAAACTTACAAATGTCGCAAGTCTTGTTGTCTTGTTTCAAAAAATACTCGTTTGTACAGGCACACACTTGTCGCATTGGACCAGGCAGGCAGAAATGGCTGCAACCTCCGTTGTTTTGGGAACAAGAACTTGCATTTTGACTGCTATTACTAGACAAAAAAGCATCTGAAAGATAAGTATCGTAAATATTTAGTTGCATAGAATTTATTAGATTGAGCATAATATGGATCAAAAATGAATGTCAGTTTTGAATAGAATGAAGCAAACTTTGCTAGCAAGATGTGTTGCTTGTAGATAACAAGAAGTGTGAGCGTGAATATCTGCACCAACGAACTTTTGATTTGAATACTTAATCACATACTACACTGCCTGCATAGCTGCAAATTACAATTCACAGTTCTGTGTAGGTGGGATATCTGAAAAATATCTAAAAAAACTAATCTAGGCATGCAGGTGATCAGCTGAAGTTCAAGTTCTTTATTTCGCTCCAGATCATAAGTTACATGTACAATTCAATTATTCCTAATTACATTTCATTTCTGGAGCTGGTTCTCTGGAATAACCTAAGGGGTTAAAAAAATTCAGAGAGACAGTCTGTTTTTTTTTACCAATTATCTAGATCAAAATATGCATTAGGTAAATTCATTTTCAAATATTTTAATAGTTCGCAAGAAAGTCAGCTTTGAGTTTTTGTTTGATTTATGATGTTGACAGATTTTTGTACGATTCATTTAGAGAGTTCCATGTTTTAACACCTCGGTACCTTATGTTGAGATGTTGAGTAGGCCGAAATTAGTTCGTGGTTTTGGCAGAAAAACGTGTGCCTTGAGGCAAGTCTGTATTATGCGAGTGGATCTGATCGACAGGCATGAAAAAGTCGTTGAAGTAAGATGATAATAGATGGTTATAATATCTAAACATAAGAAAAGTAAGGTGAAATGTTACTAGGTCACTGAGATTTAAGAGTGCAAGTTTAATTCAAACTTATTTTCACTGTAGAGTTTGTTGCTGTTAGTGCACATTCATTCGGTATCTTTATTTTTTGCTAATCTTGTATTGCAGCGAAAGCGAACTTAATTGAAGATAAAGTTATCTTTTAGTGACTAAGTTTTTAGAAAACTGCTAAACTGCTATATGCAAGTCAAGGCTAGTACGCGTAAAACAACTCATTTTATCTAGCGTAACTTACTCGTTCATTTCTTATCTTATCTTATCTTATCTTATTACTTTTTATCTATGTTTCACTACCCATTCACATGATAAAGCTCTTCTGTACCTGTCCTTCTTAATGTCTTTTTCCTTTGCTCAAACAATGCACTGATACGTTCTAAAGAAAACAAGAGGTACTAACTTACCTCCCGAAAGAGAATTAGCATTATAAGCCCTGAGTAAGTCTGGGGTTTGTAAATTTGTTGATACTAGTTCTTCGTTATTGCTTCCCGTTCGATGTCTGCGGTAAACATTTCCCTTGTTCGAGTCACTCCAGTAGATAAACCTGTCTGTTAATGTGAAACTTGAAACACTTGCTCTTAGTAACCCAGTTTCATGATTGTTTCCATTAAGATTTGATCTTTCAATTAGGTTTCCTCCAGAATTCCGCCAATAAATTTGCCGCAATGTACCGTCGATGAACAAATCAAAAGCACATTTGAAACCGCTATTTTTAACAATTGTGCTTGGTCCGCCGGCCATGCTTGACAACTCAATTGTAGGATATGAACCGCACTCGCTCCACGCCATCAGTCTGCAAAAAAACAACAAAAGGTTCCATTTTATTTTGATTGTGGCTGTGGTGAATTGCTTAACAAAAACAAATATAGGCTGAATAACTTTCAGTTAAACAACATTTTGGTGTAAACACAATTAACAACTGCAGAAAATCTTTAGGGGGAGGGGGATTAAACGTTGTAAAAGTAGAATGGGAAACAGCCATAGATATTTTTTTATTTTTTTATTTATTGAGCTTCCACTGTATATCAAAGCAATGTATATGAAAGATTATACAGTGAGGCCAGACTACAACAGGCCTAGGGCCCTTCAAGGCAGATTGCCTGAAAATAGATATATTGGTATAATAAAAAAAACTTAAATGTTAAAAAAAATTGTCACTTAATAAAATGATCAAAGGTTATACAGCTAAAAACAACAATGGACAGAAGATTTGCGTGGCAGCGATACATGGTTATGACATCGGCTACAAATACTACGCCAGGTTTGTAGATTGTCAACGGAAAAATGAGATCTTGCTGTGTTCGTTAAATATTTAATTACAAGAGCTTTAAAAGAAAGGAAGGTTTTAGCAGATCCTATAGGTTCGGTTAAAGCGTTCCATGAGCTGGTAACACGGTTAAAATAGCTGTTCTAGTAGGATAACGTTCTTGAGAAGTGGGGTTGCAAAATTGGGCCTGATGAGGTGCGACTCTAAACAAGTTTAGGAGAAACGTAGATGGACTTTACTGAAACATTTAGAGTCATCCGCAAATATAATATACTGTGTTAACCCTATCCGGCCCCCAGAAGGGCGGAAAGTGCCCGCACTGATTTCAACAACGAAAGCTTTCTTAATATACAAGGTATAACCCCCAAATCTTTCCGCATTGATAAAAGGGTTCCAAGTAAATTATTGAGGTTATAGTCTTTATGTGCTAATGCGAGGATTGAATATTGAGTTCTTCCTGAAAAAGATCTACGTTGCCAAACTGAAGTTCTTTGAAATACTGTCCAATCATGTTATCTTGGCTCAATAGTAAGAGAATAGTGTCAATTCTTGCAGTATTTAAGTGAATAAATAAATAGCGACAAACAATATGTTTTGAAATTTAAGTTAAGAAACAAAACAAAACAAAGTTCATGAATTTTAATAAGGATCCAAAAATCCAGAAAATGGACCCCCAATTTGCGTAACCGAGGGTCCAATGGACCCTTGCGTTTCAAATCCTAGATCTATCACTGCTGTCATTAATATTAAATGCTGAGTTTTTTTTTTTATTGATTTATAACATTTGCTTATTGATTTTGAAGTCAGAAACATTTATATTAACTTTTGTGCTTCTGATCAGCAAGGTTTTGTAAAAACCGCAAATTTTGACAGACAAAACGTCATTATGATGTAATTATGAAGTCACATGCCAATCAAACTAGATATAGTCAATTAGTTTTCAATTTGGTACTAGCCCAACAAATTACATTTCAGAATTTTGAATAGTTTTAGAGTTACGAGCCACGGAAACTCTTACCCCCGGACCCTGGCACCAACAAAAATCCCAGGTAGGCCTAGGGTTAAGGTGGATTGGGGAGTGGTTTGGTGCTTGTCAGAGAGGTAGATAGTAACTATAGCACTAGTGAGAATACAAGCTCACCCCAATTCTTGTTGGAGTGTTACAGCTGTTGGTGTATCAAGATTTTTGTACAATACCATTCTCTTTTTTCCTTGGATGCGAATTATTTCAATGGTTCCCTTCTTAGAGTCTGTCCAATAGACGTTACCCCCTCTCCAATCCACGGCTAAACTTTCTGGACTCTGAACATTGCACGTGAAAAGTATCTCCCGGGACATTTGCAAGCCTTGCATAGAGATAATCTCGATACGCCCACCTTGCTGACGCTTACGAGCAAGAATAAAATTTCTTCCGATCGGATCGTAGTCAACAGCGCTAATCGTTTCACCTTCTGGCATTATTTCTAGCACTGAAGAACGGTCATCGAATGAGACAAGCGTGAGGATGGTAGATTGTTTGTGCACAACCAAAAGGAATTCAGGCGCCTCTGATGCTAAATAAAAAGTCAAAACGTTATTGACTAGTTAGTAATTCGAAAGCTGAGCTTATCAATTGTACGTTACGTCTTCCATTACGGTGGGCTCTCTTCCGAATTTTTTAGCACCCTAAATTCGGGTTTTAGTAAGTATTTGATGTACCAGAAGCAATAAATGATGTTATAGGTATCGTATTTGTAGCTTTTTTAGCTTCGAACTTAATTGTTTTAAGGTCTGAGTACTATCTGTAGTATATTTGAGAAGCAGCAGCTTAAATAAGGGAATAAAGAAGGATCAAGCGCCACACAACACAGTTACCTTTTTGACATGTTTTTTGGTCATTCGACATAAGAAATCCTTCTGGACATGCGCAAGAGTGGCCGCCAGGTTCCAGCAAGCAGAGGTGACTGCAATTGGTTCTGACGTCACACCGACTTGATCCTGCAGAAACATAAAAACATTATTCTTTAGTTATAATCATAATAGTTTATTCACTCTTATTGTAGCATGAAGCTAAAGTACAAGAAGGGCCAGTAGCAAAACAGTGCAATAATTTTACAAAAGTCAATGTCGTCTTCACTTTTTAGATATAAAAGGATGCGGCGTAGTAGAGCTTAGTAGTGTTTAACTCGATAAACCAACTGGTGCTACATAGGTCTACATAAAGATATTTATCCTATGCCAAAGAAAATTGCCTAAAGGCTCGTGTGTATACAGAAAATATAAGTGACGTTGGCATATTCCACGGTATCCCACTCGAAAGCATTTCATAACTAACTAGTACATTATTAGTTGAAGGGACAAACAATGCTTTGTAGATACTCAAGGCTTTGGAGATGGATATCGCACAACTATAAATATTAGCGCACTTTCATTGGATCTAGAAAGGAGTAAAGATAATACCTAACTTCCAACTTTACCTTACCTCTTCTCGCGATCCAAATTGTACTGTCAGACTGCCATACATCCAACGGCAGAATGACTAAGTGATTTAATAACGAACCGACAGCGATGTAATTGCACCTATAGGAGCTTATCTACACCACATAATACGCTTTTATACCTCTTGATTGATTAAATAGTTTGTCTTTAATGTGTTAACAATTTTTTGTATAAAATTCGTATGAGTTATGTGTTTAAGTATATGAACATATGAGTAAGTTCTATAAGTATAGATTGATCGGTTACCTATTTGATGGTTACTTGCGTGTTTGATTGATTGAAATTGATAGGTTGATTGATTGATTGATTGACTGAGTAGTCGATCGCTTCATTTATGGAAGGATAAATGGATATATTTATGGATTTGTTGGTTAGTTAACTGATTAACTGATTAATCGATCGAGTGATTGATTGATTGAATAATTGATTGATTGATTGATTGATTGATTGAATGACAGACGAATGGGTCGATGTATTGACAAATGAACGGAAGGACAGAAGTACATGTATGGATTGATCGATTGAAGACTTGCTTATTGATTGATTGATTAATTAATTAGATAAGGATAAAGTAAACAGCTACCCACCTTTAATCTGTTTCGATGTGTTAAACTCTGCTATCCCAAGAGGCTTTTCAGAGAAATGAAGGAAATCTTGAGCACTATTACGTCCAGGTTCTTTGCTAAACTTTAAAATGCCGTTCATTATCCCTCTGTCAGTGGAGTAGATGAAAGACCCACTCACAGTTAAATAAGTCGGTATGCTAATATATTGTTCCCGTAAATTTTGCCTGTTGTTCCCCTCGTAATTGGCGACCTCAATTCTTCCTAAGGAACCATCAACCCAGTATATCCTTCGGGTAGCGTAATCGATAGTGAGTCCTGAAGGAAACTGAAGTCCGTTTGTAATTAATTTTTTCCTGTTTTTACCGCTTAGAGTAGAACGCTCTATCCTTCGTAATCCCTTGACAGTCGTCCAAAACAGATACCTGCAAATATAAACTTAGTTCAGTTCAATGTAAGCAAAAATTGTTTACTTCAAGATAGACAAACAAACAAACACGCCTATAGTGAGAAACATTTTGTTGTCAAAAAAGGGCTTTGGTTTCACAAAAGTCTAAAACAGTTAATAATTGCTTGCCTGAAAAAAATATACATATTCTTCTCTGTCACTTCCGTGACACTTCAATTTTTATTTAATCAGTGCTTTGCTAACAGCCTTTTTTTACTCCTATTAGCTTGGAACTCGCAACGGTGTTGAAGTTATCAACAACCGGTCATTTACTTTTGCAGGGTAGTTATGTGCCTGCAAAAGTATGTTAAAACATACTCTGTGATCAACTGCATGATCCAACTAGTATCATCTTAAGGTTATCTCGGAATAGTGTAAATCTGTCTCAGTTTACTTACCATGTTCCGAAGTTAACTGCAAGACTTAAAGGAGCATTCAAGTCGTCTTAGAATAGACTGTGCACGTTGAAATTTACTTACCCTGATCTAGGGTCAACTGCAAGATCCCAAGGATCATTTAAATCATCTCGAAAGAGAGTTCGTCTGTTTTTACCGTCTAAACTAGCAACTTGTATGGTGTCATACGTGGCATCAGTCCAGTATAGAAGGCGAGAGTACCACTCGACTGCCAAACCGCCACACACTCCGATGTTTTGGTTGATTACAGTAATTGCACTAGTGCCATCCACGTTTGCCCTAAATATGGCTCGATTGGCTCTGTCGCTCCAGTACATATGCCTGTTATGCACATCTACGTCAATTGCCAAGTTGCCTTTGAATCCGGAGAGCAAAGTTTTTGATTCCTTAGTTGCATAATTCACACGAACGATCTTTGTCTGTGTTACCACCAAGAAGAAAGAAGGGTCATCTGCTGCAGGTTTGAATAGACTTTGATCAGAAAAGTGTCCAAAAACGTCCATGATAATCTTTTTTTTTTACTTTATGCAATGCAAACATATTTTCATGGCGATATTAACTGTAGTAATTTCGTTTACATATGCTATTTAATGTTTCTTTTAAAATTTATATTACATAGCTCGTTGACCAGTGCTTCTCGCCATCCATCAAGCGCCATAAAATATTTAACAGAAACAATACAAAATTATCATACAACTGCAGACCCAACGTGGCGGTAATTAACGAAGGCGACAACAAAAGAAAATTGAAATCCCACAGCAACCGAAACGTGGAGAACAATGCAACTTTCCAAAAGCAAGATACATCGCCTAAACGGCGGGTGCGTGCTTGATTGGCCAATGACATCGTTCACCAACTAAGTCACCGAGGAGAGGAGAGTGCTGCTGCAAGATGAATGTTGGACTGACGGCTACGGACTTTCCCAGTGGCCCCACTCACATATTTTACTGACGGGGGTCCGAGGGATTTTTTTGGGTCTGAAATTTTGGCCAAAAGGGATTTTTTTGGGTCTATGAAAGACGCAGGGATTTTTTTGGGTCGTGAAAAAAACACAGGGATTTTTTTTACTTTTCATCAGCTCAAATCAACAATAACGTAAGTGCAATTTACTGTTGGTGTGGGATTTTTTTGGGTATGCTAAAAACGTAGAGATTTTTTTGGGTAGACAAATTCTGAAGTTGGGATTTTTTTGGGTATAAAAATGAACCTCTGTCGGACACCCCCGTCATTAAGATATCTGAGTGGGGCCCCTGGGCGGACTTTAGGGCTAGATACGGAAACCGCAAGGCTTATTTTAACTCAAGTTCTAAGCGTAATGCTGTCGAACTCAGTAAATGCAATTCAGGCAACTAAAGGAAAAGAACCTCATTTATGCAATCTTTGTCAAACAAAAGAAAGCGATGCCAATTATGTATCTCCGAGAAGTACTTCATCATATTTTTAGTCCCAGTGTGATGATTTGAACAAAAGAACAAACTCGCGAGTAAGGAGCCGTTTACATGAGCCCGGGTTCTGACCCGAATTCATGTAAAGGACCCCTAAGTGTAGACACAGCGAAGCATTCTTACTTAAAAGTTCAAATTAAATCTCAATATAGCAACTGTTTGGTTAACTTAGCCTAAAAAGATGCAGTTCTATGTGTGGTAACACCACTCCGTAAAACGCACGACGAGTGCAGATCGCAAAATCTGTACGAAACAGATACGTATGTGACTTCACAGAGTCCGAAGTATAACGTCTAAATATCCAATTATTTATTAATTTTGCTCTAGTGACATGTCTTGAGCATATTTTTGAGTTAAGGGAAATTTGGAATAGAAACAACGTTTTTTACCCTAGCTGTTTGGAAAGATTGTACGTCCTGCCTTAAAACAGTCGACTCTAACCTTTAGCGCACGTCCTTCTATCGCTGTTTAGTTCGTATCCTGTTGGACACCTGCAAGTGTAGCCGCCTGGTTTCAGTAGACACAGGTGGCTGCATTGTCCTCGGTTAACGCCACATCTGCTTGCACCTGTCATTTAGAGAAAACTGGAAGTTTACCAGTGTATAGAATAATTTTTCTTGGTTTTTCTTGGCATTTTGGTGATCTACAATTGCATTGGGTACTAATTACAGATTAACCCTATTCGGCCTGGGCTTTTTAAGGGTGGCTTGGCTTG